>VMBQ01000161.1:4532-104116 GCA_007657795.1 Dreissena rostriformis
CACATGTGATAATGAATGTCTGACGCACACATGCGTTTTGAGTTTTGCAACGATTTAATAGTTTTCTAGTAAAAAACGATAAATTTGTCTTCGGAAAATGCTAATTTTCATTAAATGCGACCTATGTGTTAAATTATTTACACGTTAATTGACAAAAGAGCGAACGAAACTGTAACAGAGATATGCCAAATTATATCATGAATGTCCTTTAAAATTTTACTTTTAACACCTAGTGTGTTTCTGTGTTAAAATCATGTGTTTGCAGGACGGGTATAAAAGTTTATGGATAAATCCAAACTGATATGAACATTTCTGTGGATAATAACCAAACTCAAAATAGTCTGGAATTATCCATACACTAGTTAGGTCATTATCCAATTTGTATATTCTTGTCCCAAACAAATACGAATATATTGCGTTTTCGAGCATTTACGCCAATCAAATTTTGTACATACATATATGAAAGGTTAATACATAAGTCCAAGCATTAAAACATTAAAAACATTCGATTATAATTGTTTTTGGCCTAAAACTTTCCACAATTTCATTTACTTTTTCCAGATTTTCAAACATATTCATGTTATTTTGACGTAATTGTTTTTAATTGTTATGAGTTTATAAGCGCATTGTATCCGACAAATAACATTTTATAAAAAATAAACGTTTATTATGTCACAACTTACCTTAAATACACGTGTTCTTAGAAATAAATGACTGGAGTCTTTATTTATGTCGCCTTTTTTTCTTCAGTTTGAATTTTTCTTCAGTTTGAATTATCCTACTCAGTTTGGCTTATCGACGTACAGGGGGTGCAAGCTACTACAAGTGTACACCAAACTATGAAGCATAATCATATAAATACAAGATTAACAGTAGAGGCAACTCTTACGGGATCTAGTATGCCGTATAACACAGTAATGCCCATTTCTTGACAATATGTAACAGCCTTTTGGATGTGTGTAAATCCTGAAATCATCAATATGTGTAACCCACACAGCTTAGCTTACATTTCACAATTGCCCGAGATTCGGTTCCGTTCGAGAATTCTACCAGGAGACTTAAGGAAAAGAAGGAATAAATATATCTTTAGATGCTATTATTTAAGTTTATATTGGAAAATCTTCACACAGTTTTTAAATAAATCAATCATATATGTGTTGTATATCTGACCATATACATATAATACACTGTCTCACACACTTACATTATAATGTATCTAGCTCACGGCAAAACTGCTATAATACTAGTATAATCCTAGTTCTGGCTACCATAACTTTAATGTCGCTATTTTATGATTTTTGACTGACGCGACTTTATACAGGTCTGTCAAGACTATAAAAACTGTTCGCTGAAGTTTCTTTAGCTAGTATAATCCTTATTACAGTTCATTCAAACCGCATATCCAGTCTACAACGAGATCGCACATGTCAGTTTATTGAAGCATACTTACATGACCCTGACCAGGTTCATGAAGAAGGTATGGTGCATTAAACCTGGATGCCACAACGAGAGGATACTTCGTCACAGTCACCGCTTTTCCTGATTTATACAGCTCACATGTCCCTCTAGACTCGTCCTTCATCAAATAATGATTGGGCTCGCCAGTTTTTAAAGTCCCATACACGAAAAGCAATGTTTTTGACATGTCTCTAACGTTCACTTCATGTATTCACATGTACACTGTACTGTTCAAAAAACGCCACTATTTACCCAATCTCCATGCAGAGTTGTCGTTCCTTGCTCTCACATACAATAATATTATATATATATATATTGATCCAGCTATGCTGGTTCCCGTCAAATCTCTGCGCGGAGGTTGCTACGGAATACCGCTAAGCCATCGTGGTTTCACATTAAAATCCAGAGGGCGAAAATGCGATTGTGCGATAGTAAGATGGCGACAATGCGAGTGTACGATGGCGACAATACGACAGTACGATGGCGACAATGCGATAGTACGATGGTGACAATGCGACAGTACGATGACGACCATGCGACAGTGCGACAATACGATGGCGACAGTGCGATAGTACGATGGCGATAATGCGATAATACGATGACGACAGTACGACAACGCGATAGTACGATGTCGACAGTGCGATAGTACGATGGCGACAATGCGATAATACGATGACGACAGTACAATGACTATCGCATTGTCGCCATCGTACTATCGCGTTGTCGCATTGTCGCCATCGTACAATCGCATTGTCGCCATCGTACTATCGCATTGTCGCCATCGTACTATCGCAATATCGCATTGTCGCCCTCTGGATTTTATTGTGTAACCACGATGGCCTAACGGTATTCCGTAGGTTGCTAATTACCTACATATGGTTTTTGTAAACATTGAGGTCTCGTGTGTGTGTCTTCATTTTTATCGAGTGCACCGGGATTGTTTCCCATATGGCCATCGCCCCCAGAAGACGTGTTAGTTGGTTACGGGGGATAGTGCAAGATACAGGAGACACCCCGTTCCAGAGGTGACCCTGGGTCTTTTTAGTGCCCGGTGTATAGCACCTAGTACACTGCACCTCGGTTTAACGTCTCATGCGAAAGACGAGTTAGTAGGTAAGGTGCAGCGGGGGATCGAACCAGCGATCTCTGGATTGTGAAGCCAGTGTTAAGAGTGGTCTTTCTTATACTGTCGAGTGACATCCGGGTCATATTTTCCGCGCCTTATTTGAATTGCTAAAAATTTCGCGACCGATGTAACAACGGTAAATGAAAATCTGAGGTAGGCCTCTTTTCTAAAATACAAGCAATAATGCACGGTTGCATCGCACTTTTGTGTCCACCCAACTTTGATGTTCGGCAACTAAGTGCACACTTTACGCATTTGATTATTAAGTTATCATGATAATGACGAATTATGATGATGATTAAAGCGAACGCACTTTGGAAGTGAGTACGAAAATAGGTTAACCTCAAAGTACGATTATACAATACAATTTTAAAAAAGCACGTTCGCGATAGAAATGACGGCTGTTAGATCAAATCAACCCAAGAATGTTAATGCGGTAGTTTGAATAATATTAAACACTTACCACACTTTTTCACTTTAGGGACCGTCCATAAAGTAAGTCACGCTAGTTTTGACCATGTTTAACCCCTCCCCTCCCCCCTGTAACAAATTGTCACAAATCTAGGACCCCGCCCCCTAAAGTACGTCACACTTTGGAACAATATAGATCTTACACTTAATTAAATTAAAGCGAAAACACACATCACTATTAAATTCTATTAAAAAATGGACTGTCCACTTAAAAACACGATCGCATTATTAAGATGACTTTAGAAGTAGAATAATTAATTGTCAACAGTTGTCACAGTTATTCATTGAAGCGGTAACTCAATCTAGGTTGAATTTGAAAACAAAAAATGTAAAAAATTAGACTTGACAATTATATACTACATGTGTGACGTCACACATGGCCTGACCCCCTCCCCCTGTCACAAACTGTCACACTTGTGTACACCCTTCCCACCCCTGCAGCGTGACGTACTTTATGGACGGCCCCTTACGGTACTTGGAGCAGGCGTATGGTAAATATACATTTCTGTTTGTATCAGCATCCAAAAAAACGACATCACGCCTCTCGCCTTAATACTGAATGAATTATTGTTTATTACAGAAAAGCTCAACGGTTTTCGCCACTTATGCTTTGTGTGGGTTCTCCAATCTGTCGTCGATAGGAATCCTGATAGGTTCCGAAATAACCCAGGTCGTTGTAAGGGTTATTATAGCCGGGAATGTGGCGAGTTTTATGACCGCCTGTATTGCTAATGTGTTCGCATTTGCCTTTATTGAAAGTGAATAATGTATTACAATGATCGCGTTCAAGGTCTTCGTATGCCACAAGCAGAGTTTCTTTGTGTAGACAAAGGATTTTTTTTTAAATATGTAATGTCTACACAACAAGAAAAAACAAGATCTCATATGAAATATTGATCACATTGTAATTGCATTCAATGTTGTAAAATTTTGCCAGATTTCACATATCTTCTGTATCGGTTCTAATATATTGTTCATAATCGGTCTTGTGGTATAATTCATAAGCATAAGCTATATATTAGCTAATTAAAATATCTATGTCATATTTGGTATACGTCAACAATGTTCTTTATAAAGCTCGAACAAATTCTATAATTACAGTAATAATAATAATAATAATAATAATAATAATAATAATAATAATAATAATAATAATAATAATATAATAATAATAATAATAATAATAATAATAATAATAATATAATAATAATAATAATAATAATAATAGCTTTATTTCATGAAGAATTCACATTAAGAAGTAATTTCTTTTTTACGATGTGGTCTTCAGTAACATAAAACAAGTATATATTTTGAAACATGCAAACGAACATACAATGTACAAGGGAAAAAAATGAACTATACAGTTAAATGTCATAATTACTTCCTTATCAATTCCGACGACGTGGACGACGACGAAGACAACGACGACGACGATGATGATGATGATGACGATGATGATGATGATTTTGATTATACAAAATATGCAAAATATGATACAAAAATCAATCTTTCAAAATAAATCATATCAGACACATCACAACACAGTATAACATAGAACATTAACATAGAAAAAAAAGAATCATGTCAGAATCATGCTTAATAAACTCATACTATTTACAACGTAGAAGCTATCACTGAAGTAATTTATATTATACGAAATATATTATACTTTTTGAAATATATGTTATATTAAATTAAGATTAAGGAATCCGGCTTGTATTAAAGTATGTATCAATATATTTATTTGAAATGATAGCAACAAATTATGTTTAAGCATTTTATTTATTTATTTATTTAAAAGGACTTTTGTACGATGTGAATGAGTAAATCGTAAGTCTCAAAACAGTTTGCCTGAATCTGGACAGGCCATGGACCAAGATATAAAATGCATTTCAACAGAGAGCTCTTATCAAATGAGCCTCGTTCTGGGAAAACCGGTCTTAATTCATGTACGTTAAGGGTTGTAGCAGATTAGCCTATGCAGTCCGCAAAGGCTAATCAGGAACGAACCTCTCCACCAAACTGATATTTGTTTAGAAGAAACCTTGTTTCATCCAAAAATTCCGTAAAAGCGGAAATTGTCGTCCCTGATTAGCCTGTGTGGACTGCAAAGGCTAATAGAAGACGATATTTTACGCACATGTATTGAGCGCATTTTCCCCATAACTTGGCTGAATAAAGTGCATATGACTGAATATTGTGATTCACGGAGATGCAGTACGTGTCATTTTCACGTTCGACATCTAGGATTGAACTTTTTGGTGTGGATTTCGAATGTGTGTAACATGTTGATGTTTTCATGAAACCATAATGGTGTTAATTCATGTTGTTTGATAGTCATACATAAGAACATCTCAGTTTGTAAAATGATTTATAACATTCTTGCAGTTAGTTTTTGTTTGAATGTAAAACTATTTGCGGACTGTTTATGATATAATATGAGAACTACAATTATTTATCTTGTGCTCATGTTTGAAAATTCGTTTTACAAAATATTAACAAGTAGTTTTACAGTAATTAAGCACATCTGCATATATGTTTTTAAAATAAAATTGATCCTCGCTCTGTGAAAAGGGGGCTTAATGCATGTGCGTTGATTGTCGTCCCGGATTAGCCTGTGCAGTCTGCACAGACTAATCACGGACGACAAATTCCGCCTTAACTGAATTTTCGTCAAGAACAGTCTTCATTTAAACGAAAAATGCAATGAAAGCGGAAAGTATTGTCCTTGATTAGCCCACGCGGACTGCACAAGTCAATCTGGGACTACACTTTTCGCACATGCATTTAACCTCCTTTTCACAGAGTGGGCTCAATTATATCCATATGCGTCATTAATTTAACAAAAAACAAGATGTGTTTGTGAAACACTATGCCCCCTTTTGAGCGATTTTGACCCATATATTTGACCTTTGACCTTGAAGGATGAGCTTGACATTTCACCACTCAAAATGTGCAGCTCCATGAGATACACATGCATGCCAAATATGAAGTTGCTATCTTCAATATTGCAAAAGTTATGGCCAATGTTAAAGTTTGACGCAAACAAACCAACAAACAAACCAACACACAGACAGGGCAAAAACAATATGTCCCCCAGTATAGACTGGGGGATATAAAAATAACGTACATTGTCTTACATGCTCGCCTTGTTGGACACTTTTTATTCGTATTAAATTATGTATTATAAACTAGTTAATTTGTTGTAAATGCCATTCTTATACGTGGTGTGCTCTTCAATCTTGAAACTTGTTTAAACTTTATAAGCAAAATATTTATGTATGCATTTTTATGTCCCCCAGTCTATTGTTTTTGCCCTGTCTGTTTGTTTGTTTGTTTTGCGACAATTTTAACATTTGCCATAACTTTTGCCATATTGAAGCACAGGCTAATCAAGGACGACAATTTCCGCTTTTATGAAATTTTTCGTTAAAATGATGTCTCTTCTTAGCGAAAATCCAGTTTAGGCGGAAAGTGTCGTCCCGGATAAGCCTGTGCGGACTGCACAGGCTAATCTGGGATGACACTTTACGCACATGCATTTTGTCCAGTTTTCTCAGAACGCGACACACCGTGCGTGATTTACAGGAACTAGCGGACAGCGTAGCTCCTGTCAAGACTTCGCGGTTGCACAGGTGATCTGGAGCTACGTTGGCCTCATACGATATAAGACCCATTTTCGCATGATTATTATCAAAATGACAGCATGCAACATTTCTCACGCGACTTCTGGTTTGCACACATAAACTTTAAGAGAACACAACCCTTTCGACTTTGAATAAAAACCACTTTTCTCATTTATATGATCTACTGAGAGAGAAAGTCCTCTGAACCTGGTATGCAGATTATTAAGGGGAAAATCAAAGTGAGCCTCGCTTGGTGAAAAGGGGGTTTAATGCTTTTATTGTAATTTTCGTTTAAAGGAAGACTCTTTTTGACGAAAGTCCAGTATAGGCGGAACTTGTCGTCCCTGATTAGCCTGTGCGGACTGAACCTGTTAATCTCGAACGACAATTTACGCACATGCATTAAGCCCCGTTGTCACAAAGTAATACTCATTGAAAGAACCAAATCAAATTACAGCAAACAACAATGGCAAATAACATTTAGATTTCTAGCCGCTTTTCCGACCCGTCGGTTGGCAAACAATGTTGTTATATGAACAACATTACGAATTGCATTTATTTCAGCTAAACTCATCATTATAGTACAATAACGCAATAGAATATGAACTCATTATGATTTGTAAACAATGCAATTCAGCGAAAGGGGTGTTATTAAACGTAGGCAGGTGGGACGGTCATCTTGGGCAATGTCTAGACCAGCCAGGACCCGAAACTTGTGGGAATTATTCAGCATGACGCGTTCAAACAGTAAATGATAGTTATTGTCCCCACCGGTTTCACCGGAGGGGACTTATGGTTTGCGCTCTGTCCGTCAGTCCGTCCGTCAGTCAATCCGTCAGTCTGTCACACGTTTCTGGATCCTGCGATAACTTTAAAAGTTCTTCATATTTTTTTCATGAAACTTTAAACATGGGCAGATGGCAATATGGAGATTATGCACGTCATTTCATTTTGTTCCTACGTCAAAAATTCTGGTTGCTATGGCAACAAATATATATAAAAAAATCTGACAGTGGTGGAGCCGATAGGGAACATCATTGCTTGGCAATAGCTTGTTGTAACATTCTGTTTTGTGACATTAATAAGTTACTTGTTGAGACGGATGCACATTAATATAAAAAAAAGAGCTACTGCGTGAACAAAAATGTGTTGTGTTCTAAGAAAACTGTGCATAATGCTTGTGCATAAATTGTCATCCCAGATGACATCCCAGTCCGCACAGGCTAATCCGGGACGACACTTTCCGCCTGAACTGGATTTTTGCTATGAAGAGACATCATTTAAACGAAAAATTCCATAAAAGCGGAAATTGTCGTCCCTGATTAGCCTGTGCGGACTGCACAGGCTAATCTGGGATGAAAATTTACGCACAAGCATTATGCTTAGTTTTCTCAGAACGCGACACATATACGAACAGTGTAGCTCCAGAAATGCCTCTGCATCCGAACACTCTGATGTGGAGCATTTTTTCTGCTCGAGCAGAAAGTTAAAGTTTCGACCCCTTTGGTGCGCCATACAGGATGTTGTGTTTGTCTAAGTGAGACATGACTTGGCTGTGGATGATATACAAGTTTGCAGCATACGGATGTCAGAGAGATTGGGCGATAGTTAGCCGGGTTGCTTCTGTCCCCTTTCTTAAAGACTGCGGTTAGATGTGCGCGTCCTTGCTGTAGGGAAGCAGCAAAGACAATCGTAAGCGCTGGTGCTATTTCAGCTGCAATCTCCCCCAGGAACCGTGTTGGTATCGCGTCAGGTCCAGGGACCTTGTTGGGGTCAAGTGTCTCTAAGAGCCGTTACACTCCCTCAATTACAATAGAGAAATTGTGAATTGTTGGGGATGGGTCACCAATCATTGTTGGGCGGTAGCTGTGGTACTCAGTGGTGAACACACTACTAAACTGCTGGTTAACCCTTTGAGCGCTGGAACCGGATTTTGAAGGCCTTTGCAAACAGTTTGGATCCAGATGAGACGCCACAGAACGTGGCGTCTCATCAGGATCCAAACTGTTTGCTCTTCTGATAGTGGTCTTAGATTTTTTTTTGAAGAAAATGCTAATTTTAGAAATTCAGCAGACGACATTTTAGCAGACGAAAAATTTCCCAGCATGCAAAGGGTCAAGTATGGTGGGGTCACAGTGTGCTACACCATGTCTCTTCAGGGAGCAGAAACCAGAACTGTCACGGCGCTTGCTCTTTATGAAAGAGTATAGTTTCTTGCCATGATCGTCAGTTGTCAAGTTGTTTACATATGAGTTATAAGCTCGCTTGCACTCGTACTTGGAGCTTTTTCGCAGCTGATTGTAGTGCTTTTTGTCATTGGATTTACAGGCATTATTGTATGCAGGTTTTTTTTTTCTTGTTCGAGAGACGTCTGATCTTCTTATTTACGCAAGGTTGACTGTATCTTGATGAAGTCATTTTTGATGGTACATTGCTGTCAATGGCTGTCGTGCAGAATTCTTTGAAGTTGGACCAAGGCGTGTCGATATATGTCCTCTCGCTGAACTTTGAGATGAAATCAGATGAAACATTGCTAGCCATTTGTTGGAGGCCTTCGATATTGGCTTGTTTCCAGAGGAGGATTTTGTGACTGATTGGTCGTTGTTTGGGTACGCTGTCGGTTGTTTGGATAAGGACGATGTCATGATGACTTATTCCAGGAAGGGGTTTTGACTTTTCTATGAGGGATGGTTTGTTTGTAATGAAAAGGTCGAGTGTATTGTTGTTTCTTGTTGGGAATGTTACTATTTGATCAGAGCCTGTATCAAAGATGGTGTCAATTAACAGCTGGTTAGTGCCGACTGGGTTAAAGTTTCCATCTATGGTGGAGCTGACCCAGTTGATGTCGGGGACATTCATGTCACCTGCAATCCAAATGGTGGATGGGTGTAGTTGGAATGTAAATCCCTGATCTTAAGGCACATTTCTTCCATGAAAGCTTGGTCTGTGCACGGTGGACAATACACTGCGCAAACTATTAAGAGGTGGCTACCTGGCCTTTCAATAGAGGCTGCACAGATCTCAGTGTTGGTTGTGATGTTGATATCCGTGCCAACGATGCTGTCCTTGGCTGCAATCATAACCCCGCCAAGCCCATGGTGGCTATAGCTATTAAGTGATAGCCAGGAGGGATTATTTCCCTTTCATAAATCATGCATAAGGTTTAACTGTTGGGGTTGCTTCCCTTTGATCAGTGTAACTCATTTAAATTTATATTGAAAACGTAAGATTAAAATTAATAAATTATCTGGATTTTATGCGAATAATTTTTACCCTACGACATGTGTTGAAACAAGTCCATATAAAATGGAACGAACGAAAACTATTAGTGCGAAACTACACTCGAGTTGAAACCGAGGTTCGCACGTGACATGCTATGGCGCCAGAATGAGAAGGTCCGAATGTGATGGCATAAAAATATATGATCAGATGACTATAGCCAGAGAAGCCGTTCGTTTTATAAATGAAAGGTAAGTGTATGTTAACAAGGCGACCTTTCTTATTCACTGCCCCTCGTAATAATGTGTGATGTTTTTTAACTTTAGAATCTTTACCAATATTTATCCTACATATTTGTAAAACATTTTTGCGACAGTGGAATACGTTTGTATGTGTGTTGACACAGGTGACTGGAGGGGTGTTGGGATAGTATATTATAGCGTGTTTTGACCGAAAATGCCCCAAATCAAAATTAAATATAATGATAGCAAATTAGGGTTTCAACTAAAACATTTCTGTTTTCTGACAGCCATCAATCATACTCCAGTTTCATGGCCATAAAATCATACAAATCAAAAACGTTTTTTGTCGAAACATAGCTAATTCATAGCTCTACCAATAAACAATATCAACTTTCAGCTTAAGGCATTTAAAATTCTAATTTGAGGAACTAACAAAATTGTCAATTATGTTTGTGGCGCGAATTCGCAACACAGTATAAAACACCTACATTCATGCAATAAAGATGTGTCTTAAACGTATCAATGTATCCACTATTACAATCCCGGAATCCATAAATTGACCGATGCCATATTGGCTATCACGTGACCCGCTGCCATTACGGTACGGAAGAATTTGGCAGATTACAGCGTTATCATAGAATACACCCGCTTTATTCCAATAAACAGTACTTTATGACTTTGCACAGTAAGATTGAAAACAAGTGAAACATGAAACAAAGTTTCGATATGTATTGCATCGTTAATCAATAGAAGTTAAATAAGAAATATACACAAACGATTTATAAAATATGTGTCTCTGCAACAAAATATTCAGTGACAATACATTGCCGAGTAATTTTTTTTAAGCACACCTTTCAGTAATGCCTTTGCCTAAAATTTAATTATTTCTGTATGGAATGTAATTATTCAGAAATAATTATAAAGGTGATATCAATATCTAAAGTCTGAAGTAAACTTTGTGATAATCTATCTATATATACTTTTTGTCGCCACAAGTAGCATTTCAAGCAGGCCTATTTGTCAGATATGGACACAGTCGATTTTTGCGTAATGTGGGAGATTTTAATTAGCGAAACTTTAAAAGATTTAAGGCCGAGGTAGAAACTTTTATTGAAAAGTAGATATCTGCCTTTGTTAAAACCTGTATTATTTCTTTATAAATGTTGTACTTCTTTAGTTCCGGAAATAAACATTAAGAAACGTTGTAAGATTCTAGACCGAAGCAGACTTTTTGTTCGAATAGTACTTGTCTTTTGTTTTTCTAACATTTACTATCTCGTTATTAATATTTCCCTTTAGAGCTTCATTTTAAAAGTAAAAAAAATATAAAGCCGGAATGAAGTCTGTGATTTTAACTAACACTGGTCCAAAAATATTTATTAGCGAAATTCTGTAAGATTTCAGGTAGAGGCAAACTTTTTTTTTTTCAAAGTGTGTATCTGGTTTAGTCTAAAACTTAAGTGTTTTTTAATTTAATATCTTATTAATTGCTCTCAAGCTAATACAAAAATCTCTAGCCGGAACCGGAGCTTATATTCATTAGCAAAACTGGGTAAGATGTCAGGACATTTCAGACTTTTTATGCCCCCAAAGGTGGGCATAAAGTGATCGCACTGTCTGTCCGTCTGTCTGTCCGTCCGAAATTCTGTCACACTTGGCGTTTAGGTTTCGAAAAATGTGGAAAAACACTTTGCGTTTAGGTTTAGAAAAAAGGGGAAAAAGGGGGCATATGTCATCCTATGGTGACAAGCATTGTTTTATTGAAAAGTACATTATCAGCTTTTCCTATAACTTTATTTTTATATTATTATTTAAATAACCTTTTACAGGTAATATTAAAGTCTAAAGCCTGAAATAAACTGTGTTTGATTTGTTGTCAATATTTACTAAGCTGATTACATTTTTTTTTTTTTTTAAATAAAAACTAAATTTACGCTAAAAATGTTCAACATGAAAAATATGGAGCCTTAAATAAACTTAAATATGTCCAATGATGTTTTCTTCATTTCATAAACTTATAAATGTCTTTGTTAACTTTTCGTAATAAAGTCTAAATTTACAATAAAAAACACACGAAAACAATAAGTTATGTTTTTCTTCGTTCATTACGGATTATCAATTTAAGCAAGAAAAAACATCTGCGATAGAGGCACGAACACATTCGCTCAATGAGAGACGATTTCCCAAGTGTGTATTTAAAAGCGTTTATGGGTATGCATGTAACACCACATGTCTGCACATGTGTAGATACCCTTATTAAGATAAGATATCCGCGTCACCCTCTAATAACATTTAAATTGACAATGAAGACCTTATTCATGCTTAGTTTTATTACTATTAAAAATGCAGATGAACCATGTTTCTATTTATCACCTTATATCTGATAAAACTATTTATAAAAATAACATGAACTATTATGTGATGATCAGATCAGAAACTATTTAAATCTTCAAATATATTTGATAAAATCGTTTCGTTTCATTGTTTTGTTCTTCAGTACCGTTATGTTGGCGCGTGCGAGTATTCATGGGGTGTAATCTGGGAGTTATCAATTTCTGGGATTGTCTATTGATAAATAAAGCAATATTTTCGGATTCAGATCAATAGGACCCAACTATTCACAAGATTTTTTCCACTGTTGATATGGGGGCAGGGCGCCAAGCAAGAATTAGGTGTACAATAAAGGTCTGTGTATATTGTATGGTTCCCTCATATCGAGCTTGTGCTGGTATCGATCATTTTGTTAACATTAAGAACGAGGCTCTCATGATGATGTCACATTCATGTGCTCTGAATATTTTGTTTAACTAACATCACTACGTTTGAAAATGAAATTATAATTTATAAGACGCAAGAGTTATAAATTGATTTATATTTGTAGTGTACTTCCCTGTTGTTTACACTACTGGGGTGCAACCTTTGCTAACGATTTTATTTATTGCAGTGTAACCTACTCTTTTATAACGGATGTTACATCATTCTTCAACAGAACTTGCACTGCAAAGATCATTGTTTAAAAAAATAGCAATTTTAACCACCATCCCCACCCTTCCTCCTTCGTCGATAATTTTTTTGATAATTTTTTTGTAATTTTCCTGTTTCACTTTGTTAATTTCACTGTTCAATGTATGTCATATAATATTTAGTTCTTGCATAATATACATGTTGATATTGTATGTCATACACCATTTAGTTCTTGCATAATATGATATGTCAGGACTTTGTAGTTAGTCCAACTTTATGGGCCTCTGTTGCCTATTTTTAATGTTTTCTTTTCAATAATGCTTTGGCAATAGACAATTAATAAATGCTGGTTGGCGCTTCTGCTTCTTTTGTCCCTTATATGAACTAGGAAATTTGGAGAGCAAAAAAAAAAAAAAAACACAACCAAAATGAGGAAAAAACAGGTTAATTTCATTTCAAAATCTTCATTCAACTCAAATAATACAAATGTATCCATATTCCATACATTTTATTGGTACTCTTCATTAAATTTCCACATAAATTGCAAAGTGAAGCAGACGACTGCACTTCTGTAGTGGTAACACAACACTTAAAAAAATTTACTTTCACTTTCTCTTGATTTTCAGAAAATGTTGCATGAAATCTTTGTAGATTCTAGCATAAGAGCTGTGTGTGCACATCGCGTCAGGCGATATACACATGTTCAGTGGGAAAACCCCTGTTCCAATTGGACGTTTATTATATCAAATCTTTTGATAGTTCAGTGAATCAAATTTTTAAGTTTAGTTGGCCTAATGCCTATTGCAATGGAGTACTCCCCCTTTCCGTATTGACGTCTTGATACGAGGTTACCATGCACATAGTAAATGTTATTGGGAGTGTGTATGGAACTGTAAATGAACAATTTTGAAATCATAATGGATTTTACGGGCATTAAATATATCTTTGAAGATAAATCGTTTATTGTTGCATTGTTTGCTTAAATTCAGTAAATTCTGTTACTAGTTTCCTTAACCGCTCGATACACGGTAATTGGAGGATAAAATGTCTTTTCATTTTGCATTTGAATAAACAAAAAACGAAAATCAACGCATATTCAGATTCCTTAATAACCGAAATAAAAACAAAATATGAAAACCAAATTGACTTTTTATGCCCCTGGTAGGCTTGCATATAGCAGTTGAACAGAGTGTCAGTCCATCAGTCTGTGCGTCCGTCCGAAAAGTTTTAACATTGGCCATTACTTTTTTTTTTTTTCAAAATTGTAAGAAGTAAACNATAGGAGGTGAAAGGACTCTCCTCTGGTAAATGATGACTAATGCTCCAAATACGTCCTCTTTTCATGCTTAAAGTGCAATTACGAAAATGGAATCCATCATGCAATATGTGAATAATTACAAAACTGCGAGACAACAACAATGATAAATTAAATCTTTTAAACCAAAGAAAACAATTACAAATACACTTATATAGCGCGACAAATATTTAACAATATTCAATACGCTTTACGAAGTTTTATCACTAAAAAAGCGTTTGAGTCAAAAATAAAAAAAACACATGCAATATTAATTTCTACCCACAATCTTATCAACTTTTTCTACTGTTTATAATTAAAACAACTTGCGACTCAAAATTATTCTAATTGTGTTCAGTACTGGCAAAAACTAATCAGCTGTTTCTAAGCTGTATGTTAGAACAATGTAAATGAGCCTCGCTCTGTGAAAAGGGGGTTTAATGCATGAGCGTAAAGTGTCGTCCAAGATTAGCCTGTGCAATCTGCACAGGCTCATCAGGAACGACACTTTCAGTCTAAACTGGATTTTTGTCAAGAAGAGTCTTCCTTTGAAACAAAAAATACAGTAAAAGCGGAAAGTGTCGTCCCTGATTAGCCTGTGCAGACTGCACAGGCTAATATGGGACGACACTTTACGCACATGCATTTAACCCCTTTTTTTATACAGTGCGGCTGTAATTTAAGAACACCAACCTGGGTAAGATGTAGCACCAGTCGGAGGCAATGTGATCGTGTTCTATAGTAACATCAGGGTTGGTGAGGTAACGCTCCAGTTGACGACCAAGGATGTCTAGATCTGTTACCTACAAAAATAAAAGATGACACTATAAGAGCTATTGGCGTAATGGATATGGTGTATGCCTAGTGACTGGGAGGTCACGGGTTTGATCCCCACTGTGGGAGGGTTCTTAAGGTCTCCCCCAAGACACCAAGTATTGGTTCTGGGCCCAGGAAACGGACTCGAGAGTGTTTCAAATAAGACTGAGGCTTTTGATGCAATCGAGCTAATATAGATCAGTGCTTTCACTATTAGAGTACATGTTCAATGACTCATTAAGCTTTAGTAGGCTTAAAACAAAAGGTGTTTGTTTCCACTAATCTGTCACCACACTAATATTTGGTGCCATCTCATTTTTTTTTAAAGGGACTGTTCAACAGATAAAGCGTCGCACGACGCGAAACAATATTTGGGAAACTACCAGGATTGCTTATATAGCTAAAAAAATAGATGGTGGAGTGGTCTAGGCGGGTAGCTTTTTACTCCAGGACTCCAGGAATCCAGGGGTCAGTGGTTTGAGCCCTGTTGATCAATATAAAGCATTTAAAGCATTTAATGACAAGCTTCAATACATGCCAAAATCTGTCGGACGGCCCCTTTAATATTCCAGGTTGAGTATTTTAAATCATGTTAATTTGCTTCATTTTTATATTTGCAAAATTAACTTTTATGTTAATAGAAAAAGAAACATTACAAAAAACCTTGGAAGATTCGTTTCTTTGAATGTCTTTATTAATGCGGAAAAAACTTGTGTATATTAAAAAAGGTTTAAAGTAAAAAAGCTTACCTTCCTACACTTTTTTTTTTGGTGATGTTAGTGGAAACAAACAACTCTTTAGTGTTAAACTTGATGATATTTCAACCTAGGTATAGCAATGACAGCTATTCAACCACACAGGTGCATGAAAAACGCATGCTTCTGTTTTGGGGAATAATGAAATTCTACAATTCTGAAAATTAACAAACCTGTAAAGGCCCTTGTTTCAAGGCTGTTGCCACCAGCGTAAAATACAATTCATTGTTTACCACAGTCAGGTCCATTCCTGAAAGAGATTCTTTGTGCCTTTTTTCATTGCATGTTTGCAAAATTTTATCGTTCATCTACGTGTATAAATGAATTATGAGCAGCTTTATACTTAATAATTATGTTCATTCTATGTAATTAAATGAATGCATCAATATATAGCAAGGTCGTGGACAAAAATGCCCGACATAAAAATGGACCCCATATATATCAAGCTTGGTGAAGATTAAGTGAAAAGTGAATGAGTTAAGAGAGCTGAAACTGTGATTTTTGCATTTTTTTGTATAAACAAAGGGAAATTACTCTGAGGTGCCTGGCACAATATGGCTGGTTAACAAACTTCCCTGCCATTTAATGTGAACAAACATTTGAAGACAGTTCGGTGAAGATTCTATGAAAACTGTATGAAAGAGAACGGAAATGGCTAATTTTGCATTTTTTGTATAAAATAAGGACAATCACTCTGAAGCGCCTGGTGCGGATTTTTTGGTTATCAAACTTTGCCACCATTTTATGTCAACAACCATTTCTAGAAGGTTTGGTGCAGATTCTATAATGTAAACTGTAGAAGTAAGAGAGCGGAAACAGAAAAAAAAAATCATTATTTGTTTAAATAAAGGGCAATAGCTCTTATGTGACTAGAGAAAATTGGTTTGTTATTGAATCTGGCCTCCATTTTATGTCAATAAACATTTTAAGAATGTTTGGTGAAGATTCGATGAAAACTGAACGACTAAATAAGATAGAAACAATGAATTATAGAATATTCCAACCTCACAATTGCCGGCCTGCCCATTCACCACGTATGTTCCCATAATACATGTACCTCCCATCAAGAGACTGGCGTATAAAAACAACAGAAGATAAAACGTGCTTTAATAACATGCAGGTTCAAAAGACTTGCAAAAACTTACTGACTGCATTTGAGCACCCTTTTTGAGTCAAGAAGTCTCTTCCTACAAGCAAAATACGAAACCTAAATATGTTTATTTGTCATGTTCATGTATATTTACTTACAAACATTCGCTAGCTTAATAGATCACAAGCTTAGGGATATGAAATGCCACAATGAAGACGTAAATTAAAAAATATAAGGGTTGAACACTTCAAATAAATGACTCATTTACCCTGTATAAGCCATGGTCCGGCTTTGTTCCATGCCGGAGACAGACGAGCGGTAATGGTATACTGAAGGCAGGCTTGATACAGCTCTGTGCTGACCGTATATTGGTTGCTCACCTTTAACAGTTGGTAATAGCATTTCTACTCATCTATATACAGTCTGACTATATTTAAGATCTTCATAGATGAGAGTGTGTCAGGTCACGTTTGATATGTTTATTTAGACAATAACACATGACAGAGCTCTATCATGTCTATGATCGGCCTGCTGCCCATTTAATTGCCCAATGGCTGATGATGAACGTACGGCCCAGCTCTGCTGTATGTTATTGTTTATAATTCAAATCAACCTGTTTTGTTACTCTACTAAATATTACAAAACCCGATTTCCGTACTTTAATTCAATTAAATACAGAATTTATTTCATTTCTCCTCTTTGATGAAACACACCAGTTTAAGCTACATGTAGACGTGTTTTTTTTTACAGTTGAGTGTAACAAAAAAAGTTAATAAATAAGCAGAAAACAAATCCAATACATATTTGAGATTTTGTGTTTATCATGCATATTTAATTGAAAACTTCAATAGGAGTAAAATATATTGCTCAGAACTTGTAGTCTAAATTTATTATTGATTTTTTTTTACACTTTTAATTAAAGAAGATAACATTACGGCTATGTAAGCTAAGTATGAAAAGAAAAGAATTGAATTTTTATGAATAAAAGCTTTACTTGCAAAATAATGTTAAACAAAATCTTTACCTGCAACCCTATTCTAGACAATCTGTTCTGAAGTTTGCCAGATTTTATCAATATTAGCTGTAATGAAAATAATACAACAATTTAACATTTTAATAAATGGTAGGTTCTTGTTGAGTCGTGGGTTCTTTTTGAGTCGTGGGTATTGAGATCCCGTGATAAAACGTTCGCATATGATGCAGTTCATTATGGAAAAATGTTTTGACACATTCACCATTGTTTTTCTGATAAAAAATGCGACAAAAAAAAGGTAAATATTGTAATTCATCATAACTTGATACGTTCTTATCAAATACTTCCTCCTTTACGTATTGTTCATGAAGTATTTCTAAGTAACATAAAATCGTTTATTTCTTAGTATTTTCCATACTACATCATCTGTGGACATTTTTTCACAAGAAATTAACCTTCCCTACAATGTCAGTTTGAAGGCTATTTATAGCATGCAAATCTTAAAATTGTAACAGCCAATCAGAACCCACGACTCAACAAGAACAATATTTTCAAGATTGCCATTTGACACTATCAACACAATCGATTTTTTTGATGTTTATAAAATATTTGTGATGTAACATCTTTATGAAAATTACCCACGAGTCGGCTCAACAAGACTATAGCATACACTGTAAATCTAAATGTGAGTTGAAACTATTACACAATTAATATAAATTTATTTAAGAAAATGTGCAGAATTGTTTGTGAATCTTACATTACTTATAAGATGAAAACTGTGGTCATTGATGTCCGCACTAGGTGTACCGATTACTTCTGGTTCTGTGAAAATGAATTCCCTGCAAAAAAAATTAAACAAGTATAATAATAGAATAGTTATTTTAACATGTGTTAAACTTCGATCACCTGACATTTTTGTTTTAAACTTAAGCAATGTTGAATGAGGAATTTATCAGCACAAAAAATACAGTAACATGAAATTGTTGTCACTAGCAGTTTGTTAGAATATGTTGTAGGGTACGGCTTAAATTTAAACAATTTTCATAAATACACGTTACCTGCATTTGATAACTTGTGGCTGAAACCTTGAAGCATTCGGAACTGTGTTTGTGATTTGGACGGTCAGCGCCCGTAACTGATCCAGCGGTGGCGGCGTCGCGAACAGTATCAAAGGCGGCGTATCGCCCTGTGAAGAACTTCTTTCGTGCATTTTTATGACGACAAATGCCCTTGAACACTACAAGACTGTGTTTATTATAAAATAGACACTTTATCGACTTTGCAAGCGTTCGTCTGCCAATATAATAGTAATGGCATTTTTATAACAAAGGGAAACAACTCAAAACAACATAGGGTTACTTCCCAACATCTTTTTTATTCGTCTTAGTATAGAGCCGGGATTCTTAAAGTCGTTGGACATATTTCGCCTTAATAGGTCCTTTAGTGTTTCGAGCAACTCGAGCATAGATGTTTAAAATGTTAAAAAATAAACATCTGTATACACTGTCGGATAGTGCGCACCCAGGTAAGTCGCTTCGACAACCGTTCATGAGAACTGTTTCCAGTCTACTTTGAACTTGAGGAATAAAGAACTGGCAACGGTTTGATTCGTGATCCGTTCATCTGCTGGTGCAATGTCTTAATTCTCCACATTCTGAAGGTATATTAATTGTAGTTTGAAAGGTATTTAACCCTGTACAAATGTGAATTTGCTGGTATGTTTTGGGTATTTTTCGACTGTTCGACAAAGGAAAATTATTTAGATATATTTAAGGCCTAAATTGAGTGAAAATGACTTTGATAGTGTCTACATCCTTACTTTAAACTTAAACAGTTCAACATGCTTGGAAAAAGATATTTTGCATGTAATCCATTTGCCAAAGCTACTTCAATTAAGTTGAAAATAAGCACTTCAATACTTGTTTAAATACGGAGCGCATGTTCTTTTTTTCAAGGGGCAAAGTTGTAAAATCGTAGATCAGAAACCGTGATAAACTTTTTTCACTTTAAGCCGCGTATTGCTTTAATTCAAACTTCAAGAACAATCAGCAGTTTGATGTTAATACGGTGTTGTTATGTTTTGAAATACTTTCTTCATATTTATGAGATATATTTAATTTGCAGAGCTTTGAAACGTGGTTGGAACGAAGTAACGCGTATTTAACGCCGTGGAAGCATGTGATTTACTAGTATTAAAATGTCCACTCAAGAGCTTTATTTGCAGTTTTCCGTATTGAAATGTAAACATAAAAAAGTTTATTCACATAACATGATGATTCGATTTTATTATGTTTACAATGCGGGCCCTCAATATTGCGCTTGTGCATTGTGATAGATTCCCATGTGCCATTTGTAAGATTCATGTATACTGCTGATGTTAAAGAACCTCCGCGAAAAAAGGCGACTGGGGTCGAGCACGATTGTGTAAAAATAAACTCCTTTCGTCATAACAAACCACGAGCTTAGTACTTATACACAGATTAATGTTCGTTTTAGACGGGTGGCAAAATCAAATGAATTCGATACGAGTATTCAGGAGAAAACAAATTCGGCGAACTAATTGTTTATTCTGTAGTCATCGAGTCAGTTCGAGATACTCCTGATAGAGGCAATGTCTTATATTTGATTGCATAGAGATACTCTCATGGAAATGCTTTTGAACAAAATATTGAACGCGATTGAATTGAGACTATTTCCTTATGAAGCTACAATCATAAAGCCGCTCATTAACGCACGTTTTTTTTTTAATGATAACTGCACCTGGCTCAGATTCGTTGCAATGATTACCGTGAGAAAATACAACTCAACATAAACATGGCATGTGTTCCCAAGTTCGCAGCATCTAATAACACGTGCATTTAAGCATAAATTATGATTACATCAAATCACCGGGTAAAACATTTCACACCAAGCAGTTGCATGCACTAAAGGCCAAATTTTGGTCAGGGGCGTACGTTCTTTAATGATTTTTTTTTCACCCAGTTTGTCCTTTCGTCAGGTTTGTACGATACAGCCTTCAACCGGATGGCGTTTTCCTTTTTTGTTCGAAGTTTATTTGCAGATCATGCAAGAAGCCATTAGACCGTGTAGATCTTATCAACTACATTCCACGTTAATGCATGTTCTGCATTTTATATACAGGTAGAAAGAGTTGTTATTTTCGACTTGTTTAATGTTATTTTATGTTACCGCTGCTAGAAAATTGCTTAACATATATGGCATCAAACATTTAAAGAGGTATGTACCATACACATCTTCAAAACACTGACTGCAATAACTAGTTTACGGTGAAAAAGTCTGGATACGCACATTGTTAAGGTGCCTTTATGCGCATGCGTGTTCATTTCCAACAAGACATTTATATATAAAACGCCAATAGAAATCACAGACTCTACAGCTCAGATGCTTGTCTGACTCAGTTCTCATCTCTCCGTCAAAGTATAAACATGCAGCGTGTATGTGCGGTGTTTGTGTTGCTGTTTGCGGTGTCGGCTCCGGGTAGGACCCGTGGCGCTTACGTCGAGCCCAGATCCAGATCCGAGTTCACGTACAATGAACAGCTTCTGGAGAAGATGATCCGCATGGAGGCAGAAATGGACAAGTGGGAGACAACGGTGAATGAACAACTCGGACGCATTGACCACCTGATCAAAGACCGAGGATTCGCGTTTGGAACTCATACAAGAGGTGTTTGTGGGATCCCGTAACAACCTGACCGCACTGTAGTTGCGAGCTGACGACCAAGTACAACAACTAATAGAGAAGATTAAAAAAGGTGAGTTTCATTTATAATATAAAATGAGATATTGTTGCTTTTTCTAAAACATATTTTTATAGAAGCTATTGTATTTTATTGGAACATCAGCCTTTTACTGAAGCATTACATAAGCAAAGCATACATTGTTATTTTTTTCTGTCGTTGCTTATTAAATAACCCTTTCTTGGATTCATTCTTTTAAAGCAAAGATTTTCAAAATCGGTTTTGGCACCCTGTATGTTTTTGCCTTATTGATTATTCGGTTGCGCTGAGTTTTATTTATGTGTTGACGCCTCGAGTAACAGCTAAACAAAAACAAACTTTTTTTTTATTGATATGTATCTTTTTGAAATTGCAAAAACCGGGGTAACTCCAAATATCTTGTTCAAAGCGAGGCTAGTCAAGAACGAGACGCCTTCTAGTGGAGAAGTCATCGTGTTCGAGGATGGTTTGTACAACCACGGTTCTGGGTACGACAGTTCCAGTGGCGTCTTCACTGTTCCTGTTGGAGGAACTTACTTGTTTACAGCTCGGCTGTTGTCCCGTAGTGGCGGATCAGTGCTCTTTAAAATTGACGTCAATGGACAAATGCATTCCAATGGGGGTGATTCATGGTAACAGAGGGTACGGTTACGCATCTGCTGATTCGTGGTCCGTTTAGTATCCGGGGAACGAGTGCTTATTAAACCGCTGTTTTCGAACCAGATAGAAAATGGTGGTGGATTGCTCAGCATCCTAACCGCCAAAAGCAATGAATTCACCGGGGTACTTATTCACTTATAAGTTCGAATACAGTGTTTTATATCCCTTTCATAGAAACATCTTATTCCCGACGACCATTAGTGTTTATACTATGTTTCGGCGTGGCATGAACTATATTTCGTGAGCGCTGTTTCTATATCTTCTAAAAGGTGTATTCTTATTGGTTCATGGTTTAGTGATAAATAGTGCTTAAAACAATTTGTGAGCCCGCATTCGGCTGCACGGACTCAGAGCTCCAGATAAGGATTTAGTCTCAAGTGTATTTTACCCCCTGATATTATTGTTAAAGCGTATTTTACTCCTTAGTTTCAGCCATAAAGGGTATTTGGGAATATTGACGGGTATTTTCCATTGCCATAGAAAACTGACATTGTACATGGCGTGTGTAATCTAGAAACATTATTATTTGTTATTTATAAAGGAAAACAGAATAAATTTTAAATGATGATATGAACAGGAATTCTTTAAAATATTCCCGCAGGAGCCGCTGGTCGCTTAAAACGTCCCTTTTTTGATCAACAAACATGATGGGCCTCCATTTTGTATTCAAGCTTATTTTGATTGACATAGTTTTGATTCAAAGGTTAACTTACGCTTAAACCTCATCTGGATTATTGGTTAAACTGGTTACGCACTTAAATCGATTAAAAATACGTACCAAGATATTCATTGCGTAAAGTTACGTACTGAGCCGATTTTTAAAGCGTTTTTTAAATTTTTCAATGCGTAAATACGCAGATACGCATCTTATCTAGAGCTCTGGGCTGCCCGTGGTCACATTCATTGCCATGTTAAGCTTATGTACAAATTTAGAGAAGTAAGTCTAGATTTTTTTTTAAATCCAGTTCCCACTGTGTGCTTTGTTTATTGCAAAAATAATTACACTAATACCTTCTAAATTAGTATGCATATAAAAGACAACAGTGAAGTGAAGTGTAAGCGCTGTATTAGTTTTTCAGTTATGCTCGACGTTTGTAATATTAGCGGCAAAATTACGCCATAATTTGTTATCTTGAGAGACATGTTATTGTTGCTTGGAATCATTCCATCTTAAACATGCAATTTAAAAAATCAATTTATCGTTGTTTCTAAGCGAATAAATAACGGTTGAGAATTAAGAAGGAGCAGTAATTTAAAAACAAAAACGAACACGTACATGAACATCCATGCATCAGAGCAAACATTGTTTATTTACCTTTGATATACATAAACGAACATTATTTCCAACATTTCCATGATCAAATATTACTTACATAACTTTACAAAAAAAATGCAATTTCCGATGCTACTCTCATATTCTCGATCTCACTATATACTTACAGCGATAATTTGTCAAGACTGTTAAGAAAAAAGAGAGTATCAGATTCCATTTAAGATTTAATACCTCTATGAATGGTCGATGTTCATCGTTGATGTGTTTTGGGCCAGTCATTGACCAGTTACGTGGACTGTCTAGAAAATGCCGTGATTTCACCTTACATGTAGAGCGAGTATGTGTGTTTCATTATCTCAGTCATAGTCATTTCACGGCCGTAAAAAACCTTCTCGCACTATCCGTGGACAAGGTTTACCGATTTAAGCCAGAAAACGACATCTGCTGCATTACTTAAATAAGAGGTAGGTCGAGATCAGCCGTAGAGATGTTGTTTTGACTCTTCTCTATACAAGTTATGTAGTCGGGCTGGGATTCAAACTTTCTTTTCTCGGACTTTCTATCAAGCCATCTACCAGCGGAGAACGCTGGGAACGGGCGATCTTACAGAGACGACAAAATGCCTGAGCCGAAAATCAAATGCAAGCACACGTTATTAAATCACGGCGCTTAAACAAACCGGGTAATACCGGTAATATAAGCACGTTACCGGCTAATACACGAAACTGTACCTGATCATATCAGAAAATCAAAGTACTGAAGTACTGGTGGGGCTTTTTTGCTCACATTTTGTGGTCGTAAAAACACTATGAACATGTGTCATGGGTACAAAGTACGCACACCGAGTAAATAGTTTTATGAATTAACTATGTTTTTTCTCAGCAAAATGAAAACACTGATTGATTTGATGTAGGACTGAATTACACAAGAGTAGTTTAGGTGCTGTGAAAGTGACAACCACAACATGTATTTCGTGTGTATGGAAAAAGTTCATAACTGGCATGAAAAGCAGGGGCGAATTGTCATATGAAACTTTGTAGCGCAGAGAACATTGAGATGTTTACTTTGACAGTAAAAAAAGTATCGTGTGATAATTAAATTTTGTCGCCCATATCGCGAACGCAGTTGATTTCTTAAAACGAAAGAACATCAATGCGCTGTATTGGTTAAGTGTAGATAATTCAGTATTGAACCGATATTAGTCGCTGTATACACCTTCAATGATGACTGCGTGTAACTCTGGTGCTAATGCCACAGTGAAAAGACGTTGCCATGGATGGAACGCGCGATGTAAGCTGATGATGTCAAACTGTTACAATCCAAGGGTGTTTGTCGCACAACGAGTGTGTAAACATCGTGAAGGCGGGCAAAACTGGAATGAACTGGATTTATTGATGAGTATTTCAGAAGGGGAAATTTTTATTTTTCAATTGGTCACGTGATAATGTTTGTGCGCATTAATACGAATACCTTGCGATCGGAGCTATTTTGTTCGCGAATGCAGAATCTGGATGCAGAGTGGTTAATTGCAGTAACGGACTTTATTCTTCGGTATACGCATATTATGTTACCTATGGGACGAATTGCAGAAGGCAATCGCTCCCAAAATGACTCTTTTAGGTAAGTGGAATCTTTTGTTGCAACTAAGACATTCATTATGTAAATTTGATGCTCGTTCCCAGTAACACAACCGTCGATTCGTAGCGGGAAGCTACACCGTACAACTGGTAATGCACAAAACCTGTGGAAACGGTAATACGATGCAGATATAAGTCCATACAGCCAACGTAATTTATACTTCTGAGCTGAGTTTCTGTTGAAAAAGGCAGCATAATACTAGTGAAGTCATTGGCATGATAAGCGCCGGTTATGTTTGTAGAATCACGAGTATGTTATGTGTGCTGACACCGGATAAAACATGGAATAGGCACCGGATAATGGTACTGGACTTAAGCATATTACGGTTTAAGTGTATATTCGATGCTGCTAGTATGGTACAAATAACAAGAATTTTTGGATTTTATTTCAAGCACCATTCATCCCAAAATGTAGGATGTCCATTCGACAGCACATTCGACAAATGCATTCATAATGTTTGTACAACTAATGGACCTGTTATTCTTGTCTCTCAGCCCTGAGCACTCTGTCTAAACGTTTGAAAAAGGCTTGGTTCTTTCAAATTCTGATGTAGAAAGCGTGTTTTTATATAACGTCTTATTTATCAATAATACTTTTAACAATCGTATGAGTGTTTTAATATGAAAATTACAGTAGGTATTTGATATTTGAATTTTATCCGTAAACGAGCTCGTCGCTTTAGTTATCCCCCTTCCCGTTCTAGTTCTTTACCAGAAAGGGTCGAAATTTGTGGTATTTTAATTTCAATTTAAACATTAATTTTGATTTTTAAACATCGCACACAGTCTTCTCATTGTGGTCATTTGTGGATTTGTAATTTATTTCAAAATTGCATGATGAATGACAAAGTAACAGCCCGCACAGCTGTTTTATTACAAAATTTGACCTTTCACCTAAAAGTGTGACGCTGACTTTCAAGGTAGGGAGACGGGTGTTACATGCGACATGTCGTCGTATGATGGTTGTAACTTGTGGGAAGCTATTTTAAAATGCCAAAGTGAATGACAAGCTCGGACGCACGTACGCTTTTACGCACGCAGCACGCACACGAGAACACACATTCATACACACACACACACACACACACACACACACGTGCACACACAACCATGACAGTAAAAAACAACAAAAGCAAAACGCAGTAATTATCTCGTTCATAATTTCTTTCAAAATGCTTTCATTAATTTACTAGTTTAATTATTTATTATTTGCATTATCTGTAATATTTATTATTGCAAGCCAAAGAGAAATAAAAAACAATTTTGTTGAACAGCTACGCCTCACACATACACACACTCGCACTTCTAACGCAACACCTACTTTTTCATTATTTCTCGAATATTTGTATCAACAGATTTCGTCAACATTTAAAATATGAACAAATAGATCATTTTTGAAAATCGTTCGTTAGTTTAAAGACCAAAATTAACGTACGCATAAAGTCACGTAAATGCCTAAGTGCGTTTCTATATACTGAACGTGACCGTACAAATTAGTTGCTGACTACTCTCTTAAACGGATACGATAAAGGCGCGGACCTAATCGAGCGCATTTGTGTTATTGTGTTGTGTTATGTGTTATAATAATCTGTTTTTATCGATTTCATATCGTACAGTACTGTGTAGTCTCATGTTTATCAACTCATGGCTGTCATGACAGGTTGACACATGTATCTTATTGACTAAGCATAATATGTTGAGAAGGCGTGGAATGCGCATCCATTCCCGAAAACGGACTTGTTCAAGTTAGAGTAGGCTACATAAGAGTTACGGGTCGTGTATTTTCACGCATGTGTAACTCGTCACAAAATATAAGATCGGGCGATTTTGACAGAAGAAAATAAAACGTTCGTTATCATGGTTATGTGTGATGTTATAAGTGCGTAACACATGTGTTACATGTGCTTTTAGAGCTGATGCTAAAATACACGGCTGCCTTTACGGCCTACTAGTCTGCAATCATCTCAATGCACATATTGTTAAAAAAATCTAATTCGAATAAATATTTGAACAAATCTGTTTGTTTTTTCAATCTGATTGTCCATAGACAAGAATAATATACGAATGCAAACATATTCACACACTTCCATTTGCACGTGCAGCATAATAAAACCGAACTCGTACGTGGTCCAGAAGTGTCAGAGCGCCATGAATGATTAACCACAGTGCAATTATGCAGAACATGTTTCCAAACTACAGCGTATGGACTTTCACGTAGATAATCGTTTTTAGGAATAAGGATTACAAAAGTGTTTCGATAGAAGCGCCATTGACAGTTCTACGAATCTTGATTGACAAAAGACATGTATATATTTTTAAATAATAAAACAAAAAAATGTTTATTTGTGCAATTCAGCCACCGTAGCGCTGTTTCTTTTTTAACGTGAATTTGTATGCCTTTTGCTTTGTTTAGCATTACCAGTATCTGTTGTTGGATTACTTTCTTTGACTTCCTTCTTACCACACGATCTGGTGGATTCACAAGTGCCCGTTTGACACTGTTTGGATCCTATGCTTCCACGTGCAGAGAAGTTATTTGTGCCTTCTGCTTTCTGAAGGGGTTGATCGTCATGGTTTTTGTCTCAGCTCAATTTGTGACATCAGACTTCCCTGATCCACGACTATGAGGTTTGGTGTCTATTTTCTGCCTCGCACTTTCGTTTGAAGTAGACTCCGCCGAATGATTTACATTATCATTACTAGTATTTGTTTGCTTAGTCTTACTCTGTTTACTGGTATCATCAGGGCACTATGTTCTTAGCCAGTCGTCTTCGGGTGCTCTTGGAAGAACACTCGCCTGGTGATGAGACATTTACGCCTTGCCCATTCACACATTATTTGTTATTGATTGCTAGTGTCATACTTTCACCAAATATTGTTTGCGGCGGAAGATGCTTATTCTGCTGTTTCCATTCCTTGCGCTGTCTGTTTTTCTCGGTCTTACTCTTCTTTGAGATTCCTTTGTAAGCTCTCTTTTGCCGGCTGCTGTACTTGGATGTAAAATAACCTCATTTTGATTACATACACTAAATTCTGTATCACCCGACTCAATTTTGGCGCGTTCATTGATCGTACTTTCTTCGTTATTGGGTTTTGGCTGTGACTTAAGATTCTTACGATTGTTTTCTGTTTTCCCCGTCTATTTTATTCTTCACCATCGTCCTCATATTGTCTGAGTCTGCAATACGATGCTGCACATAACTAATGTTTATTCTGTTAGTAAATCTTATGCCCAGAAAGGTCTCAATTAACATTCTTTTCTTCTGATTGACTTTGATAATCTCCATCCAAATGTTTATGCTAAATTTCTACTTATGCGGAATGATATTTCGTCAATCACTCCAGAGTGTCTTCGGGGTGACAACACTGGACCACACCTTTCATGATCGCGGGTCCTCCTTCATGAAGCAACATGGCCGGCTATACTAGGAACTCAACAACTGTCCCTGAGTTCATGTAGGGCCGGTAAAGATCAAAGTTGACTTCACTCAGTATTTCAGGTACCGGTGCCAGCACGACTGGGGGTTCTTGAACATTCATTAGCCAACATATCTCCACGCACTCTTTTACATACGACACTAGAGGTTCTAAGTTGTATTTGATCAAACGCTCATTCATGCCATTATGTTTCATTCGCTCAGTATACATCTGCAACATGATGTAAGTTGTATATTATAATTTATGTTAATGTGTCATCTAAAAAATATTTTTAGAGAGCTAATGTGTTTGGTTTCTCGTTACATATGGATTCATACAAAAAAACAGGTCAACATGAACACGTTCCGTTATAACCTTAGGTTTAAGAAAACTTACGGTTCTGAGAAAGTGATCTTTTTCATATGCCTATATAAATAAAGTTAATATGAATAAAATGATATTTGTTTGTCATGCTGTCTTTCGCTTGTTTGACAATTGCAAATCACGTAAATTAAAAGAGATAGTGTCTCAACTCCATACGCCTACCTCGCTGTGTTTTTCCGGAAATCCTTTACCTGCTTGTTCAACTCCAGAACCGTTTCCGGAGACGAATTCCTCTTGAAACATAAAACACATGTACGATGTACAGGTATAATGCTAAGTACTAAATTATTGAGGAATCTTCATTGAAAAAAGTACAAATGAATTTGATATTGTTTACAGTATGCGTTTTTGAAATATTTGTCTCTCGTCCCTATGCACAGGGATCAGCTAGATTTTTAACTTTATTCATGCTCCATGTTTCAACACATATAAACAGTTTACCCCATATTCACTTCATAATGTACAGACTGACTGTTGACCTTGTTTCGAACAACAGTAATAATCATAATTACATATGCGTGTTTGTAATGCGCAATATTTACCTTGCCACCACCGTCTTCACTGTCCTTACGTGTTTCTTTGCCTTTTTTCTTGCTTCTGTTATGAAGTACTTCAGGGGTTGTGCATCCCTTATACATGTAAAGCATCAACAAAATATATCCTGACAACTTAAAATCAACGCAGTATATATTTTCTAGCAAGTTAAGTTACCAGTTGCATTTATATTATTTAATTACGATATAATGGTATCATTTAGATTACAGAGGATGTCGTTAAGTATTGCTATTATCAGTTTCCTAACGGCTATTAGAACATAATTCGCACACACAATTACAAAATTGAATACATTTGTTTTTACCATAAATGAAGTCAAATATGCCATTTTTTTAAAGTCCGCCTGTTGTTTTTTAGATATATCTTTGCACGTTTTATAAGCATCCTGCAATAAAATTTATAATTAAAATGTCAATGCTATCATGTATATTAACAGTTTTACTGCAGATGTTAAATACAAACATATACTATAACATTAAGTTATTATGAAGCAGTTTACAAATCATAATAGCTTACACATATGAGCGCATGTTTATTGTTAAGTTATGTTAATATTTAAAAAAAAATAAGAATACAACTTAATTAAAGGAAACGTTCTTGACCATAATAATATCCAGCAATGTTTCAACGTTGGCTTGCACGTTGGGGTTGTAAATATTTAGGGCCTCATAGGCATCGGTCCATTGGTTGTCGAACAGCTCCTGAATAATAATCAGGAACCTACAGTGACATCTTTTGTACTGGCATAAATATCCAAATTGTTTGCGATTAAGGTAATAAATAAGACATTTATCTGTGTTATAGGGTACCTTAATACACACTAATACTTATAATAATGTTTGGCCACTATTTATAATACACTGCGTCGATATTGGTAAAACCTTTAATACGTTTGGTTTTAATACTATTGAGTTTTCTTCGATTTTGTATCTGAATCTTTCTGGTAATAAGGGCAGTTCGACCATCTTTGGCATATGGTCATTCGTGTCTTTGGAAAAAGATTACTTGAATTGGTAAATAGAAGTGATCGAACTAACGATTTACAAAGAATAAGTCACAACCTCAAACACTATTCATAAAAGTTTACATTAAAGTGTACTGATTAACTTATTAAAACCGTTCTCCAACTTTCCTTTTTTCATCGCTAAGGTCAGCAATTCCAGGGTTGTTTTCAGTGCGTTCATTGCTCCCCACTCAACCTAAACAATCATGACATTTTCTTTATGAACGTAAACGACTAATTAATACATGGCAAACTACAGAGTTAAAAATAAAAATACTATAAAGTCCCATCTCTTGTTTTCCCGATGAAGCATTTACCTTTCTTTGCATTTATACAATTCTTTCTCTTTCTTTTCTTTTTTTCTCTTCAAATCATCATTTTTCTCGATTAAAGACGTATTGCGTTTTCCAAGTCTTTTTTTTGTCAAAAAGAAATTGGAAATTTCCCATGGTTACTCTCATAATTTTAATTTGTTCTTGTTTTTCTGAAAGCTTCGGCATCAGTTGTGTTACCTGATTAATGCGATGCAAATTTCAAAAGTTACAAGTTTTCTCTATATATGTTTTCACTGGAAGCAATGATCGTTTATTAATTAAAATTTGTAATTTGTTTTTGTTCATGAGCATGTTAGCATGCTGTTATTTTCTAATGTACACGAAAATGAACATTGATTTGACTAAGAAATGATAAAATTATTTTGGAAATTACGGCTATATGCTAAGCTGCAAAAAACATGTGTTAGAAAAAATTACTTGACGTTCTAACATGACTATTCAGTTTTCAGTGGTTAACACGATAGAATATGAGCTTATAAATTACTATAAAATTATTACACGTAAGATAATCCGTGTTTACTTAAAATAAATCATTTAAACAATAAACATTTTAAAAAGTGGTGTTCTTTCTGCATCAATTATTGAACCTTGCATGTAAATAACAAGAGATGTCTCCGAAGGATGACATATGCCCCCGAAGATGCTCTGATAATTGGAAGATGCTTTGATGGAAACATTAGGTTAAAACAGGATATTTGTCAGTTATTTATGATATCAGTACCATTACAAATGGGTTATATATTTTGCAAATATTTCACATTTGGCCAATATAGGCCCATGAGTAACTGCCGAAATACTAAGTTTATTGAAAGGAACCGAAAAAAAAACATTTTCATGAAAAAAAGATCACAGGACAAATGCTTGAGTTATTGAGCGGAATTGAGAAAAGGCAATTTTTGCTATAAATTAAGGTCCGTAACTCTGAAGTGCCCAGGTCAATTTAACTGGTTATCGAACTTGACCAACGAGTTTATGGCTTAACGCATTTTCATGAAGATTGGTGAAGATCCGATGACAATTGCTTAAGTGATTGAGCGAAAACGACAAAAAACGATTTTTTTCCGATGATTCAAGGGCCGTAACTCACGAGTATCTGAGTCAATTTGGCTGATTATGTAACTTGACGTAGATCTTATTGCCTAACACATATTCATAAAGTTTGGTGACGATCCGATGACAATTACTTGAGTAATTGAGCGGAAACGCAATTTTTTGATGATTCAAGGGCCGTAACTCAGAAGTGCCTGCCGTGGGTAAATTTGGCTAATTATCGAACTTAACATAGATTTTATTGCCTTACACATTTTATGAAGTTTGGTGAAGATCCGATGACAATTGCTTGAGTTATTGAGCGGAAACGAGAAAAAACTCAATTTTTCGATGATCAAGGGCCGTAACTCAGGAGTGTCTTTGTCTCTTTGGCTGATTATCGAACTTGACCTAGATCTTATGACCTTTCACATTTTCATGAAGTGGGGCGAAGATCCTATGACATTTGCTCGAGTTATTGAGCGGAAACGAGAAAAAACGCAATTTTTCGATGATTCAAGGGCCGTAACTCAGAAATGCCTGGGTTAATTTGGCTGATTATCAAACTTGACATAGATGTTATTGCCTTTCACATTTTCATGAAGTATTGTGAAGATACAATGACAATTGCTGGAGTTATTGAGCGGAAACGAGACAAAACGCAATTTTTCGATGATTGAAGGGTCGTAACTCAGGAGTGTCTGGGTCAATTTTGCCGATTATCAAACTTGACCTAGATGTTATTGCCTTACACATTTCCATGAAGTTTGGTGAAGATCTGATGACAATTGCTTGACTTATTGAGCGGAAACTCATCCGGACGGACGAACGGACGGACTAACTAACGGACGGACGGTGCGATTTTAATATGCCCCCAGAACCGCTGGTTCGGGGGCATAAAAAATTCCACCTCAGAATTCATAAAAACGTTTCTTGTTGTGGCAATTTTGGTGGGTCGGTCAGGACGGGGAAACAAAATTATTTTTATTTTTGGCCTTATTCGATAAATTATGGATTTTATACCAAAGATCAGCAATATCAACCAACCAATTACATCTCCGCAAATTATCTTTCATAAGAATTGTTTTACTTGTTTTGTTTTCTATAAGCTTTTGAAGACCCTGTTTCCTGAATTGCAGCTTCTTAGAACAATTTTTCTTAAAGTACAGATAACACGATATAAGAGTCCTGTTTTGTAAATTACCTGCAATTGAAACGAAAGTACAGAGAGATGAACTGGATAAAGATGGATGTCATAGTATTGTAACCATTTTAAACTAGACATAACAGAGTGTGAATGCTCTCATTTAAGAACAACATACATTCTGTAGATGATATAGAATACCCACTATTATTTAATTATTTATACATTTTTGTTTATAAAAGTTCCCCATTGGTATTTGGGCAAAAATTGCTGCTTGAACATTTTAGAAACAAGAGCTGTGTTTGTGAAACACAATGCCCCCTACTGCACTTTGAGGTGGCACAGCAGATATTTTAGAAAAAAAAACCTAAGTCCAAGTCCCGTAACTTCGGCAAAAATCTATGGACCAGAACGAAACTCGAACTTGATCTGTAAGTCATATGTAGGTAGACTCACACACTAAACATAAGGTAAGTATATGAAAGCGTTTCGAATTTTTTTTCCGGAAAATTGTTATTTCAAAAATTCCTAAGTCCAAGGCTCGAAACTTTGTCAAAAATCTATTGAGCAGAACGAAACTCAATCTTGATATGTAGGTCATGTAGGTAGACTCACGCATACAAAATCAGGTCAATATCTGCAAGCGTTAATGGAAGATATATCCGGAAAACTGCTATTCTAGAAAAAAAATCTAAGTCTAAGGCCCGTTACTTCGCCAAAAATCATCAATGAACCGGAAAGAAACTCGAACTTCGGCTAACCTTCTGACCAACTGAAAGTTGATTTCAGGCACATGAAGTTGAAACATCACTCTCAACAAAATTCGACCATGTTTTGGTGAAAGTAGCCGAAATGTAAATCCCAACTTATAACCAAATACAACTATTATAAATCATTTGATCAGTTTAAGCAAAGACCTATCATACATTGTATAGGTCTTTGGTTTAAGCTTCAATATGGAGTTAACTATATTAACTTCAGTGTGTATTTGTTGGTCGGCATATCTATTTATCCATAATATATGTACTGTATTATAAAGAGCTATACTGAGGTAAAAGCTTTTGTGTGTATCGATAGATGTAATGTTTTAATGCAGGCCTAATCGATTTTTTTTTCAATATTCAATGTGGGTTCTATTTATAGAAATGACAGTGTACAATGACGTCTTTATATCAGGGATCAATATTTATCACAGTATTCATTTATTCTAATTCCCGTCGTACAATAATATTTTAGTACACAAAGTGACAGGGGCAGGTAATCCAGACTAAGTTATCATTTTGAATACCCGGATTTAATCATATAATTGTATACATTGTGACCGTTTTCTTTGAAATCGACCTGTGTTCAACGTCATTAAAAACAGTATGTAAACTGAGCGTTCATTTAGTTTAAACCTATTTATTTAAGCTCGATTGCATCGAAAGCCTAAGGCTTATTGAAATGCTCTCGAGTCCGTTTCCTGGGACTAGAACCAGTTCATGGTGTCTTTTGGGGGAGATCTAAAACGCTCCCTCAGTAGGGATCGAGCCCGTGACCTCCGGATCGATCAGAGCGTTTATTTCACCAATGCATATATTATCTCCATATCTTAATCAGTTATAAACATGCCACATATAATTTTAGTAAAGTAATAAAAAGGTGGATGACGAGGTTTAAATGAGGCCTTGGTGAATTGATTCCTCGATGACAAACATTCTGGGTGATAAAAGGGTTCCTTTATGATCTAACCCAGCGACCTAGTCTTGGACGCCACCTGCCTTAGATATTGTCAAATAAACATTATTACAACGTTTAATCAAGATTCATCTAAAATGTGATTTCTAGAGTGGTAACAAGGTGTTTCTAAGAATTGACCCAGTGACAAGCTGTTTGGATATCACTTGAACCAAATACAAACTTGGCCTAGATATTGTTAAAATAGGACATTCCGACCAGTTTTCATTAAGATTAAATAATAAATATGGCTCCTAGAATAGTTTCTAAAATCCGACCCAGTAACCTATTTTTGATCCTATTTGACCTTGATTCAAACCTAGCCTAGATATTAAACAGTTTCATCAATATTGAGCCAAAAATGTGACCTCCAGAGTTAAACTGAGCTTACAGTTGGTGATTACTAGGTTTTTCTAAGTTTTGGCCTTTTGATCATGTTGTTGACTTGACCCAGATTTTGTGAAGATAAACATTCTTACCTAGTTTCATAAAGATTTAGTTATAAACATGACTTCTAGGGAGGTAACATAGTTTTTCAATGATTTGACCTAATGGCTTGCTTTTTACCCCCTTGACCCAGATTTAAACTTGATTTTGTCAAGATAAACATTCTGACAAAGTTTCACCAAGATTGCGCAACAACTGTGGCGTGAGTGGATAAAAGCTTAAATATTATGACGCACACCGCATGACCCCTGACATAGTCTGATTAAAATAGCAAAAAAAAATAGGTCTGCCTTAGGTTTTCCAACTATGCTTAACATTCCAAGAGTCTAGTTATTTTATTAAGTTTGTTTATTCCCTTCAATAATGAAATGTTATGGTGACATAAAATGATAATCCCGTGTAGTCATATCACTTCAGGGTACACATATACAAACATGACAAACAACAACAACAACAACAACTTATATACATAACCCAAAGTTTATTTGCCTCCATAAATATATTGTTGAGAGATACAATATCAACTTGATAAGGATGTAAAAATACACATTGGTAGTTGCTATTTATCATCAGTAGGCGTTTTTGCAGTCATAAACTTGACAAACAGGATGCAATTACTTATTGTTCAAATGCTTACATGAAGTTTTTCCAGCTTTTTGACTAAGCAGTAAATTTGATACAACAGTAAAGCAACCCAAAACATTTAACACTGCATTCCGCATTATAAATACATGTAGTTCACAACATTCAATACATATTTGCATAGAAAACAGGTACAGCACGATATATTTTGTAAGTTGTAAGATATGACTTAGTAAATATAAATGTAAAGGAAGTTACAGGCTATAATAGAGATAATTACTTGAAAGACCAATGAAAGACAACAAATATTAATACATTGGTACATCATAACAATTGTCAGTCATTAGTATGTATACAGGTGTGACATGCCCATGTACCAGAATGTACAATGTACAAGTAATCCTGAGACACTGTTGTCAGAACAGAAAGTGTCCCAATATTAACATTCCTTAATAATTGTATTAACAACATGCTTCTGAATTCCATTTTGACACGATCACCACCTACAGTAGAATAACAATTTAAAAGATCATATTTATTGCAACAGGGCTCAATGGCATTAAAACACATAATCTGACATTGATGGATCATTTCAAATGCTTTCTTAAATTCAATGACAGCAATTAATGTAAACACACTACTAGTTTATAAATTTCAGTCAATATATAAGCCATTTTTTATTGAAACAAAAATAAAGTTTAAACAGTTTTGTAAAACATTTCAAACAATCCAATGAAAGGTAGCACTGTGTGTATGTATAGCAAGAAAGCATAGAATCATGACAAACCAAACACAAACAATGTTTTTTTCAGAAATGAGGGTTTTCAACAAGTAAACTAAGAGTATCATCTTAAAAAAAAAAAAAAAAANAAAAAAAAAGTTCAAACAGCTCTAAGATTGAATGGTTTTATAAAAAAATACACTGTTTATCAAAGTATAGGCAATAATAGCAAAAAGAGTCCAAAACAATAACAATATGTAAGTACTATGTACTTTATCTTGCACTTCAAACTACAGTGTACTATCATTGAAAGAAGCTTCTATACCACCATATCTGTAAGATATCTGACATTCAAAATCTCAATGCAAGTCATTGATAATGAACGGAATAGAATAAAATAAAACAATTACTGAATATGATATTCCAGTAAAAATCTAACATTGTAGTCATTAATGCATTTAATTAAATATAAGGAATCTGAACTTTTCCCTTCTTTCGGCAGGATATCACTGACGTACCTAAACATGTATCAAACCGGTGTTATACAATAATAAACAAATCTGACATCATCGCCCCATTTATCAAGATGTAAGCCTTTCCTTAGAGGATAAATGTATTTTATCATAAAAATAGTTAAAAGACGAATAGAAAAAACACTAAGCAATGTATTGCAGTCATTAAGTTGTCATGTTGAAAAGCTTATCGGTAACGAAATGGTTTTGTATATAAAATATTCTTACATTGGTATTTAATACACTGAGCAAATTTTGACAAGGCAAGGCTTGAATAGCTGAAATTACATAATTCTCCAATAAATGTGATACAAATAAGGAAATTATAGATTAACACAGATATTTCAGACAAAAAATAACACTAGTGGATATAATTACAACATAAAGCAGGTTACATAATTATGAGCTATAATATTTAAACTTAAAATACGAACAACATTAAATTCAACTGTAAAATTATTACCCAGACGAAATTAGCTACAAAAATAATATGAAGCTACAGTTAGAGTGACAATTTCCTTCTAGTATTGCATCACTTAAGAAAGAATATACCAACCAGGTAATTGCGAATATTAAACACTTATACAGCTAAAATGAACAAGTAAGAACTTCTACTGCTTCATTTTATGTTTCAGCAATCAAATATTTGAGATTGAGACCAAAAATTGCTTTTCACTGTCTTGTCCCACAGTTTGTTTCAGGTATTTTTGTCAAACTTTCATGCAAGTGAACATTTTTTCCATAAAATATGACACATGAACACAATCTAATTATAGCATTTGATTTCTATAAAATGCAGCATTCACATCCATCAAAACTCATAAAAACTTTGTAATTCTAGGAATTAACGAAACACTTATGTAAATTTATTTAACCCTCCATAATTCCTTCCACACCAAAAGGATCACAATGTTGGAAAATATGTATAAAGGTGCCTGAAGTTCACATTAATCTTTCCAGTCTTTCTTGATCTCAAGATTCCATTGCCAGCTGAGGATTACATTTTTATCTTCATCCGTAAACACGTTTTTCACTTTGAACTCGCCGCGATGCAGCATTCCACTTGGAAACTCCTTCTCCAGTGTTTTGAACTCGTAAACCTCCTTTTTTGGTCTATAGCTACCAACTATGTACTCATCCTTTGCTGAAAAATCAACAGAAGCTTTTATTTAGTGGTATTCATTATGCATGTGTAGGCCAAAACTGTAAAACTGTGTGACAGATCACTTTGATTATATTAAGCAAATATCCTTAAAATTGATCAATAAATATCAGTGTCCAACAAACACATAACCCGGAGTCCTAGGGTTACGATATCACTTTTTATCCCCTGTCAAAGGCCGAGGGATATAGAATTGGCATTGTCCGCCTGTGCTTCATTCCCCCCGTGAGTCTGTCACACAATTTTGAAATTGGCGGGGGATATCAATTCCATGAGATTGCTTGTTAAACTTCAATTGATGTGTAACTACATGTACATATAAAGAAAGTCATTTCCATTAAACCAGTTCTTACAAATAAATGGTCCTTTGGCTATTTTATTGCTAAACCTAAGATCTGAGACAATTTGTCGTTGCACATTAAAGGTGATCATGAGACGGTAAGTGGCTCCTTCCTTCACAACAAACTTCATATCTTTCAACTGGCTGGGGTCTGAAAGAAATACTGAGATCTATAAAACTGCTTTAGGAAAGAATGATTGTATAACATTTAAAGGAATAGCAGATGGAATGGAATAAAGAACTATATTTAGTGACAGATATAAGCTAAAAACTGCCCATTATGTAAAAATTTGAAGGGTATAAGTGCCTAGGGAATATGAATGGTCAATTTTTTACATAAGGGACAGGTTCTACTTAAAACATTGCTTACTTAGATAAAACTTTTGCTAATGACCCCTTTCGTGATGCACATTATTAACACTACATGGTAATATTATGAAAATATGCCTTAAATTGGATGGCTAAAACTTAAATATAAAATTTAAGGTACAGTAAAAACATAGGATTTTACAGCAATATTTTAAGCTGTTTTAAACATCCTCAATGCATGGAAGTTGAATCATTTGTAGCCTTTTTTTTTAGAGTACATTGTGGGATTATGTGTTTTTTTATTGCATTAATAATTTTTACCGAGTATCTGTATGCACAATCAATGAGATGCAAGACAGAAAAGTCACAAAATGTGTTAGTTTTATAGTTTTCTACAAAGATCTGACCCACATTCAACTACCTTTTTTGATAAAAATTGTTAATGAAAAAAAAAATGAAAAGAGGACAATTCTTATGGCTGCTGTAAAATGACACATCGCTCCTACTAAAATCTGAGATGGAAGATAAACTGCTCTCTTAATTTTCTACTGATTATATGGCCACTTTAGTTAATCAAAATTTAACTTGCCTTGAAGATCAATTTCTTTATCAGGTCGTCCCTCCAAAAGTATTGACATCTTCCTTAAAATCACGTTGTTGTGGTTGTCTGGCCCTGAAACAGAATAAGTACAATGATCGAGATTGACATAACAAGAGTTCCGCGGTCGGAGACATATGCCCACCCCCCCCCCAAAAAAAAAGGCCTTGATTTTCACACTTATTATGACAGTGACCTTGACCTTTGACCTAGTGACCCCAATTTCAACTGTCCAAGGCCAATGCGCTTGTGAAGTATCAAGTCAATCGGTCAATTGGTTGACAAGTTATTGATCGGAAACGATTTTCACACTTTTTGTGACAGTGATCTTGACCTTTGACCTATCGACCCCAATTTCAATAGGGGTTATCAACTGTCCAAGGCAAATGCACATGTGAAGTATCAAGCCAATCGGTCAATTCGTTCACAAGTTACTGATCGGAATCGAACTGGTCTACCGACACACACACAGACCGACCGACATCCAGCAAAACAATATACCCCCTCTTCTTCGAAGGGGGGAATAATAATATTAATCATAATAATTATAACATTTAGTTTTTTTTTAAGATCAGCTATTTTGTTTGATTCTTGGAAGTTTCACCCATAATCCAAAGGTGCTTTCAGTCAAGCAATTTTAGTGGTGTTCCATTGCTCAGCGTAGATACTTATGATTTATTCATATTGTTGTCAGTAACTGACAACTCTCCAACAATCTGTTAAAGAAAGTTAAGGCAGATACATTTTTTTAGCTTTTCGCTTAATCTTCAATACATGCATCGTTAATTAGACTAACTAGTGCTGTGTCATAAACATGACCAATACCACTGCAGCTCTCAGTCTCTGCCACATCCATGGAAGCAATGCCCATGACTAACTTCAAAAGTCCCTTAACTCATGAATAGATTGATCAATGCTCGAGGAAATTTAATCTTGGACACATACACTTAATCTTAATGTGAACGTGGCTGACTCTAAAAATTAATAAAATTCGTATGCAACAGACAGACTGACCGACAAAATCCACCGACGTACTTAAATATACCATGAGTGGGTATAATAATCCTTTCATAATACTTGTACTTGGTTATTCCTGAATTGAAAGACTTAGTTTTGAATACTTGTTCCACCTTAAACTGATATCGCTTACAGAATACTTGCTCTTTCTAAACTTAAAGCTCTTACAGAATACTTGTTCTTTTCAAAACCATAAGCAGTCATAGAATACGCGTTTCAATAAACTCAAAGTCCTTACAGAACACTCGTTCTTCCACATTCTCCAGCAGATTCTCTATGAACAAACTCAAGCTCTGATCATTTTCGTCTCTGCCCGCTATTTCGTCTATGCTCTTCACTGCTGGAGGCTTGTAGACAATCTTTGACTCCTCTTCTACTTCATGCACATGTTCTTCACTCTCAGCTATTGAACTGCTTGCTCTGAAAACAGCATTATGGTATACTCATTTGCATCAATAGTTTTTGAAAACCAGGAGTCAAATGACCCTGTGCTTGAAATTTGCAGGCGGCTTAAACACGGTATTGGTGCTGAAAGAAGTTTCACTTACTCAAAAAAGTGAAATTGTAGATACAGCATTTCCTTGGAGTTATTTTCAAAGCTCAGGATATCCCCTTCTCAAATCAAGTTGAATTTATTTGATCATGCATGCATTAGTTTTTTTTTATCTAACATGTTCATCCAATGGTATAATACAAGTTACAGACACTACACTAGTCATATAACATGCAAGAAAAAAATAACAGAACTTCAAAACTTTACTTATTTTCACTGTAACATCAACCACAGGTAATAAACTGTTAAAAATAAAGCAAAAAACCCAAAGTGACTACTATCTTAACAAAAACAAATCAAAGCATTAATGAATCAGGTATCAGACCAAAACAGAACCAAGCAAGAAACTTTTCTTTTACTTTTATAAGAGACCCACGAGATAGCTAATTAGGCATTTATCTGAAACCAGAAAGTATATTTAAACAAAATAAATCGAAAAGACTGGTTTGAAAAAAGCACAAATTTTCATAAAAGGTAGAATTGCATGCTCATAAGTTTGGTTACAGACACTACCAAAATATATGATTTCAAAAACAGTGGCATAATGGCATGAAGCATGAAAAAAAATGCTCTATAAAAGCAAGTTTACATAAAAACAGTGACTTGAACATTATATCAAATGATTTTTGATATGTTAGAAATTTAGTTAAAACACATTTTTGCAAGTACATGTCCTGAGTTGGTTACAGACACTACACATGTATTATATGGGGTAACAATAGCTGTCCAGGAGACTTTGAGCTTGACAATTCTCAGTGCTGGGCACTTAAAAGTCAAAGAAGACTAATCTGCCATTATTAGTATGGTATCTCATATGAATTGGAACACTTGTATAGAGTTTCAAATTAATATAATCTAGAATTTTATAATGCAGAAATAAGCATAACCGAATCTTGTGCGGACAACTTTCCTAACATTTCAGTGTCAAAACAAATGTAATTTTGCGAAGCATTAAATCAGTGATGTATTTATAACCCCTTGTTACTCTAGCTATCAAGATAATCACAGAGAAGTTTAAGTTTTAAGTAATATTTGCCCTGAATTTGAATTTGAGATGTCCACTTTCAATAATATCTCTGGAGCTCAAGATGACATCTATTGATTCCTGTAAACAGTCATCTCTTCCAGGCAAAATTTGCCTGGCTTTCAAAATTAATGTATTTCAATCTGATTTCTGTTCCAAAGCAAACACTAAAATGTCTTTTGATTCCATTCTTTTGCTTTAGCCTAGCAGCTACGAAGGCATTATAGTTGTATTTTAGCTTCTTATATTTTCCTTTGTTCTCCCTATGCTTAACCATCATGCAGCCAAACCTAGTATTATTCTATCTTTTCTTTTTTTGCTTGATTTATCTTTGCTTCCTGAAACAAGAACGGTAAAAAAATCATTTTCCTTTCTTCGAAGTTTCTGCTACTAATTAAAGTATAAGAATGTAAAGCATACAGTGCGCATGTCTTCATTGATCCATTCATAAGCAAAGGAAATGATTAAATGCAGCCATTTGGATCAAAGTAAAAAACAGAAGTTACTTCAGACATGGTTTAAACTCATCACTTTAGCTTTAAAAATGATTTCATATGCTCTTTGATAGCATGAACAATAATAAGTTAAATGCGTAGGCATTGTAGTGTCTGTAACCATATGACCATCAACACAAACTGTTTGATATTTTGTCTGATCTCAGTAAATTCTCAAATTGTTTTGTTTGGATTTACTGTTCTCATGATATTTAATGCAAAAAAACTATATTTCCAGTTGCATATTGTAGGAGTTAATTGAAACAATGCCAGTTTATAGAAATCTACACTATGAAAACAATGTATCTTCATTATTATGATAAATACTTCAAATTTCAGACAGAAAATGTCTAAATAATGCACTTAAGACATCAGCAATGTAATGCAAAACACAATTTTGTTTCATTTTACTCACATATAAGAGAAAATGTTTAAAGCTTACAGAAGGAGGTAATTGGTTACAGACACTACGAATTTTAGCGTAGCATAATCTAAACGGTAGATACATACCCGAGTCATTACCAGAGGTTTGTTCTTGTCATCTCTCCATATTAACGGGTTGTATCATAGTAAAGAACACATACATATTTAGATGAATCATTTTAGAAAAAGAACATCAGGTTATAATATTGTTCCTAAGTAAATTGTTCATACAAAAATTCCACAAGAATGCTTACAATATTTCATCCCTAGAGGTCTTGCATTACCTTTTTTGCGCATTAATACTCTATTGCACAATGTATGATATAACATTCCAACATAAAAGATCAACTTTCTCATGAGTTAAACAAAATAGTAATGAAAAATGAAACAGGGATTTTTTCCTTCATTTTTTTACACATCTTTTTAGTGTCTGTAACTTTTTCTAAGTAGTATTTTTTAAGAATTATAATATTTAGGAAGGCAAATTTCAGCCAATTTAGACATTACATAAATACACATTAGCTAACGTAGTATTTATACTTTTGCATGGAAAAACGTCCAAACTATTGCCACATAAACTTTCAATGGTTACAGACACTACAGAATTTTAAATAAAAAGATTTACCAATGAATTACCATTCATGCAAAATCCCCGTCTTACAGTACACACACAGTGTACTTAAACAAAAACGCCTGTCCGCGGTGTTCACTTTTTCCGATGGGTGACATTTCGCGGGGGACGGACACGCTTCTGACCGCGGTGTTCGGCGAACACCCGAATCGTCGCGATTGAACGCTATCGTTAACGGGAACACCCGTGATCACCGCGATGCTATGCAGCCACCGTAAACACCTGTCTGCGAGGGTCATTCACGCGTTTTAAATGTACATGTACACAAGAAAATCATACACTACATGTAGATATTATGTGCACATGTATGCGTACTTAAATTCGGACAGTACGTTAAGTCGGAAACGTTAATAAAGCGTTAAAATGATCAATATTTTAACTCGTATGGTGTTAATCAATGCAATTGCCCTTTTTAACAACAAATATCGAGTTTCAAAGAAATCAAGTAGGTATTAAATCATTTATTTACTTGTGTCCGACTTTAAGTACTGTCCGAATTTACGCACTGCATCAGTATGTTAAGAAATTAAGAAATCAAATTGTCATGCTCTTAAACTGCTTTTCGCTGTATACACCTGTGTGTAACTGTGTGTAACTCGAGAGTTAATGCCGCAGGTAAAGACGTTGCCATGGGTGTGCGCTGTAAGCCGATGACGTCAAGCTGTTACCATCGAGGAGTGTTGAGCATGCGGGCGTATTGTTTGTTGAACTTTGTGTAAACTAGACACCGTGAAGGCGCGAAAAACCTGATGGAACTTAATTTAATTGTGATTGTTCGTAATCGTTTGTTAATTGTTTTAGACACCAAATGACACCTATAACATTGAGAGCAAAAGATGTGTTGTCAGAAACACAATGCCCCCTACTGCGCCGCTTTGATTTTTTGTGTGTTGATAATATCTCTTCTCTTGGAATTATTTTTTTGACCTTTGACCTTGAAGGATGACCTTGACCTTTCACCACTCAAAATGTGCAGCTCCATGAGATACACATGCATGCCAAATATCAAGTTGCTATCTTCAATATTGCAAAGTTATGGGCAATGTTAAAGTTTTCGGATGGACGGGCAGACAGACGGACTGACGGACAGTTCAACTGCTATATCCCACCCTACCGGGGGCATAACAACATCAAGAGATCACCATTCTGATTGATTAAATGACACATTAAGAAGGAAGACACACAGAATTACATCTTTAATAAATAAAATAAGGGATTGTATTTAATTTAGAGGAAAATATCAGCCAATTGAAAGTACATTTTCATTATTTTGTTTAAGCAATGTTTCATATTAGCCTTTTGCTGGTACTTCAAATTGAGCTGTGTAAACAATCTGGTTGTTGAAAGGGCACAGAAGCACTAGAAGACAAGAGCACAGAAGCACTAGACGTCAATAAAGAACTCCGGAACAATGAGGCTGAAGTAGCATGTCCTGCAGCGGGGCTACTGGGTCCTGGTGTTATCTGACCCGCTCACGGCTCGGTTCCTGTCACGGAGCAGGCTGTCACACAGGGTGCGCATGCTGTCACGCTCCTGCACAATCTTGTCAATCTTTTTTTTGGCGATTTCAGCTTCATGTACGCCATCTAGACAAATTTATGGGAAAATTCTAAGTTTGAAATCAATTTTCTGCATTGTTTTTCAGCTGTAATAATTAGTACAGGAATACATTTTAACTAACCATGAATCTTAGAGCTTTGTTACAAACGTGACTGCACACTGCATCTCTTTTTAAGCCATGTTCAAGGGAAAATATTTAAGTAATGTGTGGATCACTGATCATTAAAAGTGTCTTGCATATGAGCACTTCATGACATGTTTGAAGTTTCAATTGAATCACTTAAGAAATGTGGATAGCTAATTGCTTGACAGTCTGACAGAGCTACTTGCATAACCTCCTCCCTGCAGGTGTATTAATGTTTTGCAACATATGTAATTGTGAAGAACCGGAAATAATATACAATAACATAGTGAATAACAAACCTCATCATAAAAATCACTTTCTCAAACATAAAATTGGATCTGTTAAAAGTACATGTAGGCTATCCATTAACTAATATATTGCAAGTACCGGTAATGTCATTTTGCACTGTGTCCTTACTTCGGAGCAGAAAAAATCTTTTGTCTTGAAATAAATCATATTTTGGATAAATAAATGAGCCTCGCTCTGTGAAAAGGGGGTTAAATGCATGTGTATAAAGCGTTGTCCCAGATTAGCCTGTGCGGTCCGCACAGGCTAATCAGGGACGACACTTTCCGCCTAGACTCGATTTTTGTGTAGAAGAGACTTCCTATAAACGAAAAATTCCATAAAAGCAGAAAGTGTCGTCCATGATAAGCCTATGCAGACGACACTTCACGCACATGCATTAAACCCCCGTTTTCTCAGAGCGAGGCTGAAATGTTTGTTGCTGTCTGAACACAAAACATTTTGTCATTATTTGTCCATTCAATATCTAAAGAGATGCTAGGCTTAAATTAAAAATGAACGTAAATGTTCTTCATAACGTGTAAGTGTGAAACAAAATAACCATTTAATTAGAATACCACAACATGTATTTTTTTAAACTCATATAAATTAATCCCTTGCAATAAAACCATTGTCCGATTCTGTGACAACCATGTTATTTCCCTCTAGACGAGTTTACGGGTACAGGTATTGATTGATGCAGATTTTTCTGACAACTTGCTTACAGCTGCAACTCACCAGACATTTGCCCTGGATCTAAATACTCTTTAAAGGTTTTTATAAGACCAACCCACAATATTGGCTTGCAGAGTTCAAAACATGGATTGATAACTAGATGCTTTCCAACAAGTGTTTTATCAATGACATTGTTTCCAACTTATTGTATTGTTTGTTTGTGTATGAATGACTAAGGCAATGCCAATAAACAATATTTACTTTGCGCTAAGGGCAAGAGAAGGATTTTACCATGACTTGTTTTCAGGGGGGTATGCGTATACGGGAGCTTACCGCGTTTAAGTGAGGTTACGGGAGCAAAACTTCAAAGATGGCGTCGTTTTTGTGTTTTTCGTGAATGAGTAGCGGATATTTTCACCCGGTAAGCCAGTTTATATTTATATTTCTTTTAAATGAATACGCCCTTTCGGCTCTACGGTGTTTGTGCTCCCCTCGGTTTTTCGTTTCAATGCCGTAGACGTCGGAATAAAAAAGTTATTGAAGCAAAACCGGCGACAAATTTGTTGTTTAATTTCTTGACCTTCGAGATGTTGGATGTTCGAATATCATTTTCTCTCAAAATAAACGGTATTTGTGCATGTTAAGAGTAAACTTTAACATAAATCACGATTATTTAATTATTTCCACGCGTTTGTATGTCTATAAATTCATTTAATACCGAATTATAACGGTTTAACCCCCATTTTGGGACCTAACTTCCAAATGACAAACAGCTCTTTCATATGTGAAAGAGATTGACACGAAATACCTACCCATCTTTAATAAAGTTTATATGTGTACTTCAATACTATAGTTTTATAGCATTTTATGTGGTGCAATTTAAGTGTTTTCTTAATCATTTTACTGTAGAATTATAAAAAATGCTGTACATAAAACCTGCCGACCAACTGAATCAATTCACCTATTTTAAAGAAGATGGGTTGTGGGGTGGCTGATGTAAGAGATAATAGAATGTTTATCAGCCCTTTCAATAATATTTTAATTAATTACATGTGTTTTATGACGTGTCGACCTTATTCTGATATGAACTTTTCTTTAACCATTCTTTTACTGTCTTTTCAGATGATGAAGGTTAAAGGGCGAAAATAAGTGCATCTTTCGTTGCAGTATATGTAATTACGAATTTAAAATTAGCGGAGGACTGAGATACCATGCCCCGTTCATCGACCACATGAGTTTAAATGTAGAATATGCAAGAAAGAGTCCTTCAACAGAGCCGGACTAAAACAGCAAATAAAACGAACGAACCAAACAAACACATGTACAGCTGATGTATTAAGTGTTTTTTTTCTACATAGACAAGTCTGACATATAATTGCTATGAGTGCTACTTAATTACACGTTTTGTTCCGTATATGTCATAATGCTAGTTTCTCACGTTTTTTTTATGAAAATAAACCATTATCTGTGTTACGTCATTTCTTCCTACGACGTCTCTGCATACATTTTCAATTGTATTCAGCACTTACATACATGATAAAAAAAGATTTGGATTGGAATGAATTCGTTATGCATTTGACATATAAACATTACTTAAGATTAGAAGACAATGTAAGGAACAAGCGAAATAATCTATCTAAGTGAACCAATACTTTATTTCCTCAATACAACAGTCTTAAATAATATGTATTCATATAGGTATAAAAGAAAAAAAATACATGTATATATTGATCACTTCTACTGAAATCATATCGTGTATTGCATTTGCACAAATCTTTCTATCCACTACAAATTCACTTTTTGCGATTATAATATAGTGACCAACTCAGAACTGGTTTAAAAGAAGGTCGTCCAAAATGTGTCACATCAAAGTCACATACATGTATCAGTATCGTTATGGTAAAACGCGTCAAATGTCATTGTATTAAATAAACAATTAATAGTTAAGTTTGCATAAAAAAACATCCACCGATATGCATCTTCTAAGCAGGTGTCAGGCATTCCAAATTGCTCCATGTATTCCGAATCGCAATAATGGTAGTATTTGGTTACAGCAACCTTATAATGGTATCGAACCGGCTTTACCCTTTTCTGTTTTTCATTACACTTTTATTGCACGTATATGTGATTGTTTTGTGTGTTTAACTGGCGTGGTACTTCGACGTTATCTTTTTTTGTTTGATTGGTGGGTTTTCATGTACCTTTCGCTTTCTAGAGCGGTACATACTTCGTTACGCCGTCTTTTTTAATCTTGGCATCCTCAACATCTATACCTGGCGTCTTGATATCTGGAAATAGTAAGCATAGTATTCCGTTTAGTAAGCATAGTATTCCGTTTGAGGCATATTCAAACATAAGTATGTTCATATGTGTTAAAATAAACAGGTAATACTTACACTGTGTTAATAATACCGTCGAATGTCTTATATTACACACACTAAATGTTACCGTTAAGTATGTGAGAAAACAAATAAAAATAACAATTAATAATTTAACAATTAATAAAAATATTAAAAAATGATAACTCTTGATTTCCTCAAGTGAAAATGTTTTCCAAAACATTCGCTTCTATGCGGAACTCATTCATGACAGTTATTTCGCATAAAACCTTCTAACATAGGAAAAAGCTATTTATCATTTGGAAGTCAGGTCCCAAAATGGGCTTAAAAGGAAGTTAGTTCCCCAAATGGGGGTTAAACCGTTATAATTCGGTATTAAATGAATTTATAGACATACAAACGCGTCGAGATAATTAAATAATCGTGATTTATGTTATAGTTTACTGTAAACATGCACAAATACTGTTTATTTTGAGAGAAAATGATATTCGAACATCCAACATTTCGAAAGTCAAGAAATTAAACAACAAATTTGTCGCCGGTTTTGCTTCAATAACTTTTTATTCCGACGTCTTCGGCATCGAAACAAAAAACCAAGGGGAGCACAAACACCGTAGAGCCGAAAGGGCGTATTCATTTAAAAGAAATATAAATATAAACTGGCTTACCGGGTGAAAATATCCGCTACTCATTCACGAAAAACACGAAAACGACGCCATCTTTGAAGTTTTGCTCCCGTAACCTCACTTAAACGCGGTAAGCTCCCGTATACGCATGCCCCCCCCCCCTGATTTTACTCATACACATTTTTTTTATAATTCTTATTTAGATACTTTCCATGCATATTTTCCGTAAATACGAATCTCATCTGGGCCTCTGCTTTATATTGTCAAGATAAATATTCTTACCAAGTTTCATCAAGATTGTATCTTTAAGGTGGCTTCTAGGGTGGTAAAAAAATTAACTTAGATTTGATGTGGTGCCCTTATTTTTGAACCCACATGACTCATATTCGTACTTGGCCTAAATATTGTCAAGATAAACATTCTGACCATGTTTCATCAAGAATGTGTCATAAATTTGGATTCTCGAGTTGTAACAAGGTATGTCTTAGATAAATCCAGATTTAGTCATTTATGTGGCTTCTGGAAAGGTTACACGATTTTCCTAAGATTTGACCCAAGTGCCTAGTTTTTAAACACACTGCACCAAGATTCTATTTTGGCCTAGATATTTTGAAATTAAAATTTCTGATTAAGTTTCAAAATGATTGAGTCATAAATATGGCTTCTTGAGTGGTAAAAAGGGTTTTCTAACATTTGACCTGGTGACCCATATTTTGGAACACTTGACCCGGACTCAAACTTGGCCTAGTATTGGCGAAATTGACATTCTAAGAACGTTTCATCAATATTGGGCGAAAAATGTGACCTCTAGAGTGCTCACAAGTTAAAAGTTGACATCTCAAAGTGTGTGTGTTTGTTCTACATTAACTCTATATTAGGTGACCTGTACAGAATGCATACCTTGCAGTTGCTGGGTAAGCATGTCAATTCTCAATTTCAACTGCTCCGTCTCACGGTTGTATTGTTCCATCTTGTCTGCATTCTCCTTTTGAAACTGTAACACAAGGAAAATGTTCTGAACAGGTTACACATTCTTAACATTTGTGGTCAGTTACTTTAAAATTATCAGATAAATGTTGAAAATACAGTCCGGACAAGTAACATGTGTATCCTGCCTAATTGACCTCTAATTATGACCTTATCCTAGCGAAAGACACCTGACATCTGTCTCAATTTGAGGCACTTTCAAAAAACAAGAGAGCCATGGGCCCTAAGGCGCTCACCTGAGAGCCAAAGGAACTAGACTATTCTGAAACAAGAAATGTGTCCACAAGACACGGATGCCCCCAACTGTAACTTTGTCACTACATAAAAGAGTAACTGTGTAAATGTTTTTGAGATAAACATCGACGCACTAAGTGACCCCGTGACCTAGTTTTTGGCCCGACATGGCCCATGTTCGATCTTGACCTAGAGATCGTCTAGATAAAACTTGTGACCAAGTTTGGTGAAGATCCGATGAAAAGTACTTGCATTAGAAAGCGGACACCATGCTGAATGCTTAAAACGCACTAAGTAACCCCGTGACCTAGTTTTTGGCCCGGCATATCCCATGTTCGAACTTGGCCTAGAGATCATCTAGATAAAACTTGTGACCAAGTTTGGTGAAGATCGGATGAAAACTACATGAAGTTTGGGGACGATCCGATGACAATTACTTGAGTAATTGAGCGGAAACGCAATTTTTTGATGATCCAAGGGCCGTAACTCAGAAGTGCCTTGGTAAATTTGGCTGATTATCGAACTTAACCTAGATTTAATTGGCTTACATATTTTTATGAAGTTTGGTGAAGATTCGATGACATTTGCTCGAGTTATTGAGCGGAAACGAGAAAAAACGCAATTTGTCGATGATTCAAGGGCCGTTACTCAGAAGTGTCTGAGTCAATTTGGCTGATTTTCAAACTTGACCTAGATGTTATTGCCTTTCACATTTTCATGAAGTATTGTGAAGATACAATAACATTTGCTTTAGTTATTGAGCGGAAACGAGAAAAAAAACAACAATTTTACGATGATTCAAGGGCCGTAACTCAGGAGTGTCTGGGTCAATTTAGCCGATTATCAAACTTGACCTAGATGTTATTGCCTTTCACATTTTTATGTAGTTTGGTGAAGATCTGATGACAATTGCTCGAGTTATTGAGCGGAAACGAGAAAAAACCCAATTTTACGATGATTCAAGGGCCGTACCTCAGGAGTGTCTGGGTCAATTTGGCCGATTATTGAACTTGACCTAGATGTTATTGCCTTACACATTTTCATAAAGTTTGGTGAAGATCTGCTGACAATTGCTTGACTAATTGAGCGGAAACTTATCCGGACGGATGGACGGACTAACTAACTAACTAACTAACGGACGGTGCGATTTTAATATGCCCCCAGAACCTATGTTCTGTGGGCATACAAAAACAAACTGAAATAGACTTTTTGTATCAGTCTAAATTAGACTTTTATCATTCGTATATAAATTATGTTGAACTAAATTAATAACATATATGTTCACATTTGAAAGTCCGACATAATATTTTAATAGTCGAACACTTAACCTCATTGATTTATTTTCATATGATGTCAACAAAATAATTTGCTTTAATTTATCTGTTGAAAAAGGTTACAACAATCAACTTCAAATATTTCATACCTCTATGAAATTGTTTTAATGTGTTTGTAAACTGTGCTGGCCAACCATTTTAAAAACTCTTTATATGCATTAGTGTTTAACATATGTCTATATTAATGTCTTGGCTCCGATCGCGTTCATTTTACAGCTGTTAAAAAAGCACAAATGAACATGTTCATGATATTTAAGTTAAAATGGTGTTAGTATTCATGTAGTGTGAACTTCGGTATTAACATAGTTATGAGCACCATTGTAGTTAATATATTCGCATAGTTGAGTTAAACAGCACAGATATCCTATAATTTGTAACAAATTGCGAACTGGTCTGTTAAATAACATTTTAGTTGGACGATACATGTTTACAATCGGTATGTCAATCACTGAATCGATTCAGATGATGCAAATATTAAAATAATTAAGTTTCAAAAATATTTTTCCACGAAGACCCTTCCGTTTATATACACATATAAATAAAGTTAAAATGAGTAAAATAATAGATGATTTTGTCATGTCGTCTTTTACCTCGTTGAAAATTGCAAATAATGTTACAAAACCTCATTAATACATTTCACTTAAGTACAATGTTAACCATTTACGAATATTTCTTAAACAATCAAAAGTATTCAAGAAATTGTTTAACGGGTGCATTTTTATAACATTATTTGTTGTTCCGGATCTGGCAATATCTGAGAAAGAAAATGACAGATGCATCATTCTTTCCGTGTTTTATATCTATATGTCTCTGCATGTGTTTTTCTTTGTTAAACAGAAATCGGTTATTGTCCATGGTATTGTCATCATTTTGATGTGTTCTTGTTTTTTCTGAAAGCTTCCGCATCAGTTGTGTTACCTGATTTATGCGATACAAATTTCAAAAGTTATATGTTTTCTCTCTAAATTTTTTTTACAGAAAATAATGAGCGTTTATTCATTCTAATTTGTACTTTGTTTTTGTTTATGAAAATATTATGTTGCTGCTATTTTCTAATGTACACGAACATTGGCATTGATTTCACAAAGAAATGATGGAAATAGCAATTCTGTTGATCGTCGCTTTGTTTCATAAAATTATTTTTGAATTTTGACGGCTATATGCTTTGCTGCAAGAATAACATGCATTAGAAACAATCTCTTGACGTTCTGGTATGCAATAGGCTCGAATATTCAGTGTTCTATGTCCAACACGACAGTGTAAAAGTTAATAAATTAATCCGTGTTTACTTGAAATTAAATCATTTGGACACTTAACATAGTTACAAATGATGTTCTTTCCGAAATAATTAATGAATTTTACGTTAATCATTTATTTTCTCTGGTAATTGACTTTTGGTTGCAGTCTGAATTCGACTATTATCATTTTTATCATAATATTGGTTAAACTAAATGTAAAACATATATGTTTACAAAAGTCCGAAAGCATATTTTTATAGTCAAACAATTAACCGCATTGTGTTATATTCATATTAAGTCAACAATGCAATCGACTTTAATAAATTTGTTGAAAATTGTTACACAAATCAACTGCAAATATTTATATTGTTTAAATGTGTTTCTAAAATGAACGGGCAAACAACTTTAGAAACAAATGACGAACATATTAAAATAAACAAGCACATTCTATGAATTGATATCCCCCGCCACATTCATTGTGTTTAAGGATGGATGCAAATCGGACGGATGAACATACTGACAGATGGACGGACGGACAACACCAATTCTTTATCACTCCGCCTTTGGCGGGGGATAACTATGAGAGAAGGAAGGACATACTATATGCTCTCAATTGTTTGAGCACAAAATCTCTAGCCTGTAATTTATAAGTACAAAGATGTATACATAATTCTGGAAAAAAATGCTGGTCAGTTAAGGGGTTTAGCGTACGACCTTACATGAAGCATTTGTGTAACCTTGACCCTTGATGTGAATCGTATGACCTTAGATGAAGTAAATTGTGTGACGTTGACCTTAACCCTAGACATGAATTGACCTTAACCCTATACATGAATCTTACATATGAAACACACCAAGGAAGAAGATGGAGAAGACTTATGGAAGGTTATTACAGAATCCACTGGTGAATAGTAAAATAATGGCTAAATAATAAATATTTCTTCAAATGTGTGACCTTTGATGTGTGACATTGACTTTGGTAAAAAACACATAGGTCTTGCACTGCCTGATAATAGAGACCAATTACATCAGGAAATTTTAAGAATCTATTTCAGTATGGTAGAATCCTTACCAAATAAGGCATATTTAATCAAAATGTGTGATTTTGACCTTTGTGTGTGACTTTGACCATGACCCTATCAACCTTGATCTTATATTTGACACTCAGCTAGATAATGGAGAACAATTGTGGACAGTCATTACAGAATCCCTTGATGCATAGTAAAGGAATGACTAAATAATGAATAATTCATCAAATTTGTGACCTTTGACCTCAATTTGTGACCTTGACCTTAGCCCCTAGAAGTATGGGTGTTGAATGTGAAGCATCCCCAGATGATTGAGAACAACTATGGCAAGTTTCATGGCTCTGGCTCATGTGTTAATGGAGATAAAGCTCTAAGCTTATATTTAAAAGCATTTTTTCAAGATACAAAGGTCCATAACTCCGTTATTAACAGATGGTGTACAATGCCATTTGGCGTGCATCATCCTCTTATCCATATATATACTCATACCAAGTTTCAATGAAATCCGCCAAAGCACTTCCAAGATATGGCTCCGGACACAAAAGTGCCGGACGGACGGACGGACAACGCCAAAACAATATCCCTCCGCCTATGACGGGGTATAACAACGTTAAACATGGTTTTCACGGAGACCCTACCTTAACTGGTGGACCATTAACATGTAAAATATTTACCGTCGTAGTTCCATCGTGGCATCTTTCATTGTCATGAAGATCGCGTTGAGTCTTCTTATAGCTTTGCTCTAACTGCACCTCCTTTTCAATCAACTGCTTCAATTGCGGACTGAATATGTAACAAAACCATGTCGATAATTGTAAATACTTAATCTATTATCAGAATTAAAGAATTAAGTAATCATTATGTGGTTGAATTGTTTCATCGATTGTGAGCGGATTGTTATCTGTTCCAGTTCAGTTTATTATCATGACATTGACTATTTCTGAACATCACTTGTCGTTCGTTACGTCTATTTTATTTTTAAACTGCGTACAAAACAATGAAAGATTGAAACTCGTTCGTGCTAAAAGAAGATTAAGTGAATTTGAGTCGTGATTATTCATTTTGTCCTGGCATTGTATAAAATAGTGCACTAGAAACTACAGCTGTACTTACACTATTTACGTGCCGATTGAAATGTGATGGACACATAATTGAAGATGAAAACCTTTACACTAATGTCAAATAATTATTAAAGACAATAAAATGGTTAATCGACATAGCGTTGATTAATCGGAATGAATGTTTATTTCAGTATTTTTCTTTTTTACAGTACTACATTTTATTATTTTCTCATATGACTTTATTTTGTGTGTATGAAAAGTAATTATACTTTTTGCTATCATTGCAGTTCCAAAATCTGAGCGCATGCTTTTAATTTGTATTTTATGTTCCTTCAGCGGTCACGATACTTCCAAGTTCTAAGCTCCCTTAAGTCAAAATATATCATTTGCGCCTAACCCGGGAAGCAACCGCGTCATTCAAAGAACTAAAACACCCATTTCAAAAATATTGAAACATAATGCAAAAAATGTTGGACATTCCATGACATATTTCGTGAGAATATAAGATCACATAAATAGTTGATCAGATCGTCAGTGAAACTATTTAAAACTCTTGATCAAAGTTACCATTTTTCAATACAATATTTATTTTCAAACATATTTGAGCATACGTATATTATACATTCTCATCTTCAAGTAAACATTATCACCGAGTCTTTGCGAAAATGAATGAAAACAATTATATTTTATGTATGTATTTAGACAGTACGTGATGTTCAGAAATATGAAATCTTTAACGAATGAACCATACTTAAATGTGGAACAAAAAGAAAAACAGCAAACCTTGGTTCGCTGAAAACGTCTGAAGTAGCTGCAGACTCTTGTTTCAGTAACTCGACAGTTTCTTTAGTCGTGCTGGAATGATTCAACAGAGGGACTGTATTATGATCATATTTATTCTTTCATTGCTGTTTTTAACGATATAGTTTGTTTTTAAACGATGGGGTGTTTATTAAAACACACTGCTCGTTTGTATAAATAGATACTCCAACCATTTACATATTTACATATTATATTGTATTATTCCAAGGCCATGTATAATTCAAACGCGACTATGCTACGAATGATATCCAATCTTACCTCACTCTCTTTTGAAGTATCTTTTTCTGCTGCTTCAAGATGATGATTGCTCCTTCTTTTTGTTTCAGTCTGTAAATAAAGTGTAAACGTCACATGCAGATTAAATACTTTAACATCAACATGTAACTTTAATCGAATCACTACAATGTGTTTATGTTCATAAAACATTATTATTATACAATGGATATGACAAATAAGTGACAAAGTGGTTAAACATCCATCTAGTTGGGTAACTTAAACATATGTTATAGTTCGCATCAGTTTAATGTGTTGTTTATAACTATTTTACCAAAAAGAAAACCTGCATAGTTATACAGTTAATATAATATCGTTTAAGGCCATACTTACTGTCGATGTAATTCATTTGTGTTTTCGTTACTTACATACTGTACGGACCTAGAAATTTTAATAATAAAAATAATGATCATTGAAATTATTATATTACAATATATATTATAAAAAATTACAACTACATGTATATCAAATTATCGAGTAAACAATCATGCAATGTAAGTATATGATAAAATAAACTTGCACGCTTATCAATTTAATCGAACTCAACTTACTGTAATGAAATATTGAGCTTTTTTATTTCTTCTTCTTTTTGTGCTATTTCTTGTTGAAGAAGGTCCATTTCATACACAAGAGTTTCTTCGTTTTTTACACAGATCTTCAGCATATCTTCCGGTGATTTTGCTATCGCAAAAAGTTCACTGAAATCAAAATTCGGCATAGTGAAAAACGAATAAGGTTTTGTTACAAACTGATTTTTCCCACTTAAAATACTCTTAAAGAATGACATGCATACAACACATAATACCAACTTGTTTATAGCAAAATATTTTATATTAATCTCGAATGGGTAACGCCCCAATAAGATTGTTAGCGTGTTTTTTTTAAAACAAACTCATTCGAACAATTGATCTTTACTACGTATCTGTTCACGATTAAATCTAAACTTAAACATTGCGTAAGACTGCAAACTATTGAGCGAAATAAGCTTAAAATACACTACGTATGCATGGAAATACCGAGTTCGAGATGCCAGTAAGTCACGATTTAGACATTCAATTTCCAATTCCATGTTTTTAACCTCCTCCGTTTTCTTCTGCAGCAATTGCAACTAAAATACAGAACACGTTAATTAAAAGAGGTATACATTGTTATAAATGTATCGACACAGTTATAAGCAACATAGATAAAATATGTATACATGATCCTATGGAAATGGCCATGTTTTCTTCTTTTTTTTTTGCAGTTTCAAATAACAATAATATTTAATATGATGAGCAGTGAGTAGCCGAACAATAAATACAGGGAATATAACTCACAACTAGCTAAATATGGTATGAACAATCAATACAATCGTTGATCAACGCTAAATGGACGATATATAATTTACAGTTAATAAACTAGTAAACATTGGATTCAATAGAAGTGGTTGTTGATGTTTTGCCGATGAAGCCATTTTTGGACCATATGCTTATCAATAACAGAATACATTTGCGTTAAATTGTGATGTGTGTATTAAGCATTCAGAAACAAGAAGCATCACAGCATACTGAATAATTTCCATAAATTAAATATGAAAATGACAAAAAATAATCCTTCATCAGTCACGTTCTATTGTAATATGTGAAGAAATTACCGCTACTTCTGCAGAAGCACCGTCGGAATGACCTGCATTGTGCATATGTGGTCTGCTCTCGGATTCGCTGAAGCGAAACATCAGCGTTATATTCGTACTTAACTGTCAAAAATGTTTTCAGTTTTATATTAAAGTTTTACTTTAAGGACGGATAACTGTACCTTGATAACGGCAAACTCCAATTGTTATTAATGTAATGAGTTATAAGTGAAAAACCACAACAACACATTGATGTAATGTTTCTATTGTACTGAATGCGTTCAAAAAGAAAAAAGAAATAAGGAAAACCCAGTTAAACAATATTTTTATATAGCCGAATCTAGGCAAAAAATTTGTCCCAAAATAAAATGGAAATCTTTTATAGTGATGGCATTAAATTACTGGCGTAATGAGTTTGGCTGTGTGTTGCGCATTTGTTTAATACTGTAAAATCATTATTATTTGGGGGACATTAAAGTGATATTAGACGCATCTAACAGTATATAGGTGTATATCGCAACCGTTGGTGTTTTCAATTCATATGCACTTATATTTGTTCATGCTGCATCAACATACTAAAACAATATCCCGGAAAGAGAAAAATAATGCATTTGAATATCAACCGTACTTTCGTTTTTGACATAACTTTGGTAAGTTTAAAATCTGGGACTCACCGCGAAACATATGGCAATTATGAAATTATGAATACATTTACCTCCGTGTCTCTGTCAACCACATCTTCGGCCATGCTTCTTCAATGAAATATGTTATAAATGAGGTGCCAGTAAAGTGACTTTTTGAGAAAGACTCAAATCGTATCGCTTTCGTAAATACGCGGCAGTTCCGCTCGGCTAGTTAAGCTTACAGGACTGGGTTAGTCACGTAAAATATCGAATATAATATATATTTTTTATAAACAAGTGATAGCAAGATGAGTTGCAGATAATTGGTAAGTTACCACATTTTAACTTACTCTTTTGACCTGTTAATTCTTTATCAGCTCAATTCAACAGTGAAAGATGCGTCTAATATCACTTTAAGTTTCGTTGATTTTATGGGTCGACAGATCCACGACTATTACAATTACATCGGAAAATGACCGACGCAAATTCCTCTTTTTCCGAAATCACAAATCAATGAATTTACGTGTCCAAGGAAAAGTCATTAAAAACACCACGAAATTTTATATAAAAATATATATATTTATATAAATGATTTTACAGTAATCGTCAAACGTAGTTTGCTCTATTGGATATGTTATTAATTATTGTGTAGTCAAATACGAATTAAACAAAAAAATGGACGAAAAGTTCATTGAATTGTTATACAAAGTTAAAATAAACAGCATTTAACATTTTGTTTTACCTTTTGATATAAGAGTACCTCTCGAGAATTTAATGCAAGTGTCAGCTTAAAAGGACGATTTAAAACCAAAGTTATTTCAGGAGTAATGAACCAATGAATTAGTCTTTAAGTACTTATGAACGACGTATTAACATACAAAAGGAAATAAAGACATAACCGGCGGTAAAGCAATTTGAATATTATGAACGACATACAAAATATAAATTAACACCCATTGTCCAGAGCACAGTAAACTAGAGCGCGCTCGCTTTCCCACGAGCTAACCACCCTGTACGTGTTTGCTTATCTCAAAGCCGAGGACGTTTGGTGTACAAATCTGGTAAAAATGTCATACCAAGAAAGCTAAGCGGAAAATTGAGATTTCAAATTTTCATGTTGCTTCACGAGCGCTTCATATATACCCTGGTCTTTTGGTATGTGTTATGTCTGATAGTAAAGAAAAAACAAAGTGCCATATATAACGATATATATCCTTATGTTATGTCGATAGATGGGAAAGTAGAAAGAAGTAATGCACATAAGTTTTACGCGACTGGAAAACGACACATTCCTTATAATATAATTGATAAGAAGATATGTATGAAGAACAAACACATATCGAAACGAACAGTTTTTTTCGCACACCTATCCCCGAATACGTGATTTAAAACGATTTGGAAAATTTCTTCATGTCATCTCATATTCTTATAAAATTGGGAATCGTTAAAAAGTTAACGACAGTACAAAGTTTGGCGGACCGACCTACCCTACTTTATTTGGAAATGTAAGCATGGATATATGTTGTCTGTATAACACTAACAAGCAGTATAAATAGTTCTTTATTAGGGAATCTTCTAAAATCTTTTTAATAACGGTTTACTGAAAATATTAGAAATATTGAATACTGGCGCTCTTAATTGATAAGGCTCTCTGCGATAATGACATATTTACAACTCCAAATATGTATAAATATTTATATACTCGTCATACTAATTGAAAATTACTATAGATTAAGATTATAAATTAATACTTCCCCATTATATAAGTTTTCCTCTAAATAGATAGGAAAATGAAACTTCAAAAACATTAATAAATTATTATCCGATCCTGTGTGTATACTTAATTGGTCATCAACGTTTGAATGTAGTTGTAATTAAATTTTTGTTTCCGAACGAATAGCGCTACCATCAATTGACACGAGCTATTAGCTATATTTCTAATTGCATTGACAATAAAAAGTCCTTATCCACAACATTCATGAAGATTGGTTGATAACTCGTCAATATGTAGTCCGAAATGCGTCACAATTGTTACACTTGCGAATGCGAACACGAAATAAAGTAATATTCATTTACCAATTTAAAGTTGCTTGCATGTTTCAATTATGTAGTCGTCTGGATTGTATTTTTTCAACTTGTACACAGGAGTAAATTGAACAAGATCTTTGTTTTATTATGCGACAAAGTAATCGTTTTCCTGTTCTGTATATGGCGTGAGACATAATTGATTATTTTATCACACCTGAGCCATTCTCTAACTCGTTCGAGATATGATTCATATGAATATTCTGATCGAGTTGCATTTAAAACAATCTCCGCTTTACTAAACAAGTGACATGCAATACAATTATGCTGACCGAACGAATGTCTACAAATTTCGTCGGAGTATGAGGCTCGCTAATATTTTCTATGTTTGAACTTTTCTCATTCTCCTTATCGTTCATCAATTTTTCCAACAATTATTTATAATTTAATTAGTAAAAAATGCAATTCAAAATGATTAATTAGTATTCAAAATGTTCAAATATGTATACACATCATGTCAAAACGCCATCATGTCAGATCTCGATAAGCACGATTAACTCGTAATGGCTTATTTCGATACACGCGGTAATATGGTTCTGCAAAATGTATATTATTTTTATTGACATACCTTGCCATGAATTTTGACAGTTCCTTTCTAAGCACGTCAGATTGGATTGACTTTGATTCAAGCTCCTTTTCTTTAGTCTGTAGATCCAAAAGAAGTGCTTCAAGTTTAGTATTAGAAAGCTGCAAATTTAACCTTAGTTCTTCGTTTGCTTTCGTTTCTTTCGATAGTCGATTCAGGACCCTTCTTATATCTACTTCTGATTGTTTAATAGACACATTTTCTAGCATTATACGCTCTATTTCCTTTGAGTTGTTAGTTTGATTTTCCTGTAGTTTGTTTGCGCTTATCTGTTCTTGTAAACATCTTATTTGATGCTTGCTTGATAACTGCAAAACGTAAGCAATAAAAAGTATAACATATTTGGCCATTGTTCCTTAACTGTGAGAACAAAATAATTGTATTCGTGAGAAAAATACATATTAACAGGAAGTGGAATATTGTCATGTTACTTTACCTCAATAACATAGAAGTGGCCCCCGAGAATTCAATTCTTATAAATTATACGCTTGGGTTGTATCACTTTTGTTCGTGCACTGTGTGCAGTAGTTAAACGATGTATTAACAATATAATTAGCGAGGAACGCTTCAATCGGCTTACAAAACTTCATATGCGGAAACAAACATATGCATCGTAACAGTATTTTAATATGTTCATACATTAAGGACAGTGCCGGGTTAATATTTGCAATATCATAATGCAAACTTAGGTAATGTCACTGTTGGAATTATAGAGAGACTATTATGTGAGTTTTGGATAAAGATCAAATTTATCATGCGAGGCTTAGAATCATGGAAGCGCCAGGCTTGCCGATTCTATATATCCTATTATTTCTTCCCTTTTTCCATTAATCATTATCAAATATCGCATTTTTAGACTATTTGTTCTTCCGTAGTTGACAGTAACAGATTCTCCAATTTTTGGAAAATATCACAAATGATCTAAAAATAGCGATAGTAAAAGCTCCAGTTTATAAAATCGTTGTTATACTATCTATTTTCATCTGGTAATAGGATGAAAATTGATACCAGTCTCAAAGTCAAACTACAACAATCACTTAACTCGTTTTAATTGCTTAGAAAGAGGTGGAAATATATTGCTTTGCAATTGTCCGTCTGACAGTCGGATGGTTGGTCTGTCGGTCGATTGTCGTTCCGTAGACCATATCGTTACCGCACAATGCTTTGACCATTAACAATGTAAATTGATATGATGTTAACATAGGAGGAAAGAAAGTTGCCTCTTAAATTGTGGTTCAACAGGTGTAGGGTCTTGTTTCATGAAATTCGTACCAACACGATATTTTTAACGCTTTGACCGAAGTTCATGGAAATTTACATGACATTGTTATACTCACAATGCAAAGAAAAGCTGAATCTGTATGCTGATAACTTGAGATAAATAGAAGACGCTTATTGATTTAAGGTCACCCGTTCAAAGAGCAGGGTCAATTGCCATTGAATAGGATATTCGTTTAAACACTTAGGATTTTCAAAATTGCTATGCGTTTTAATCGTTAGGAAAGAAAGACGCAAATCGCTCAACTTTGAATCAACAGATCAAATATCAAGGCCAGTCGGCCGTGTAGCATGGAACTTGTTTCCACACAATATCTAGGCGACACTAAGGATCATATTAGTGTGTTTTGGTTAATCATAATGACAAATATCGGTTTTGTGAAAGGATCAGTTGCTAAAGGGTCTAGATCTAATGAACATGCTTTTTAAATCTCTAAACAATTGAACGAATTGTGTCAAATATAATTTAATATTAACAATTGCACAAAGTGTGTCTTTAAATTGATAAATATAAATTAATATTAACTAAAAAACATATTGTCTTGTTATACGCACATTTGCTTTTTCGACCAATTGCGCCAATTCATCCTCAAATAGCTGTGTCAAGTTGCGAACTTTATTTTGAAGCTCAGTACCGTACTCCGTAGATGCGTCTCCCTCTTTTACATGTGTTTGGTCCATTTGTACCACAGCATTGATTTGAACGCTCGTTTTGCTCTATCAAAGAAAAAGAAAGCATAATCACGAGAAATTGTTTGCGACGTTTAAGCTTTCTTAAGCACACTCGTCAAGCGGGTTGACGTTGGCGTCGTGTTTGACGAAAGAGAGACATCAGGAGAGTTATTTAAAAAAAAATCGTAATTTTCAATCTAAGAAAACAGATTCGTTTATATCGCACATATGCGCAATTTTGATTCTACATCAAATACGAGTAAACGAGTCGGTATCGGTGCCATATACAGATTGTAACATAGATGTAATTTAATTTAACATTGATTGGCCATATTCATACGTTGGTTTAAGATTGCGAGAATTTAATGTTGACATTCAAATCGTAAATAAACACTCGCTTTAACTGATTTATTTGCATACCTTGAAAACGACATTCATAAATTTGATGGATTTGGCAATAATCTAACCATGATAAGATTTTTATGACCTAAGTTATTTGTTTTGTAGTGATATGAAATTTTTATCAATATTATTTAAATTTACGTATAGGTCTTGCACACAGACTATTGCAGAGAAGAGGATACGGCTTGTATAGCTAAACAATTCTGAGACATGTCCATATCTCACGTAAGAAAAATATGTGATAGCTGCAGATTTAAGCATTAATGAATGTTTGTTTAGATAGATGATGTTTTAGAGATGTTCAGTATCAATTTGAAGTAAATCGGTGTAGAAATGAAGAAGTTAATGTAAAATAACCTAAAAAAATGAGTGAAAATCTCTAACCCGGCCCCACCTCAACCCTCAATCTCCTCTATCTCCTCCTACACTTGAAACTTACACACATGGTAGCTATGAGCATATGTAACAGTGTACTTTTTGGAATTTTGATCTGACCCCTGGGTCAAAAGTTATGGGGGTTGGGGTGGGCCGGGTCAGAGATTTTCACTCATTTTACTAACAACATGCTTGCCGTCCGTCCTGGCCACTTTCTCCTCCTACACTATTAGCACTAGAACCTTGAAAGTTACACACATGGTAGCTATGAGCATATGTGCGACGGTGCAATATTTTGAATTTTGATCTTACCCCTGGGTCAAAAGTTATTATCATGTGCGTCGCATGTTGTTAGTAAAATGAGTTTTTGTTACCCATTTTACCATTTATTTACCAATAATTTTTGACCCAGGGGTCAGATCAAAATTCCGTCATCTTCACCGTCGCACATATGCTCATAGCTACCATGTGTGTAAGTTTCAAGGTTCTAGTCCTAATAGTGTAGGAGGCGATAGTGGCCGATCAAAAAAAAAGGAAGCGGAGATCAATGCAATATCCACACGAGGAGATAGTGGCCAATCAAAAAAAAGAAAGCGGAGATCTATACAATATCCCAAATGCTTGTTTATAGAAAAAAGCAACTTTTTTGTAAATAGAATTTGAATGCCACACTTACTGTGTAATCTCTGTAAACCCTTCAGTGCAAACGGAGTTGTTTTTTGTGAGAGATAAGCCATTTTGATATCCGTGTTACAACGTACAGCGGTGAACAGATGTTTTGTCTTGACACGATTTGATCGATCAGTTTGAATAAGCTCCGGTATTGTGACGCGGTAGAATAGTTGTGGTTATTTCTTATTGAACGACTAGCATTCTAATTAAATGTATGTGTACAGTATTTATTTTAAGTGTAATGTGTACTGCTCATGTCGTTATGTTCGTAAATGAGGCATGTCCTGACAAGGATGTTGTCATATACTAGTAAAGGAGGGCTTAGCTAGTCATTCTTGCAGACACAGGTTTACTACCTTAATTAAGTAAATTTATTATTTAGGTCATTCCTAGACGGTCTGTAGCCCAGCGATGAAATACGATCATATCTCATTAAGAAGAAGAAATAAATGTATTATAATTAATTCAACAGAACGAATTTATGATGCTGTATATTTGTAACGAGAAAATGATATTATATCGGGGCATGTATTGGAAAGCCTATATGCCTATTTAAAGTAAACACGTTGGATTGGAAATTATATGTATATATTATTGTATGCGAACAGCGATTCGCTTTGTTTTCTGCCCTTGGTTGGTTGCCTCAAAATAAACACGCATGGTCAGTGCGAAAGACTAAATCGTTATTCTATTTTTTATTTTTATTTTTCATCCAAATCCTAACGGTTTTGAAAAAAGCATATTATTTCTAAATGATGTTTTAATACGACTCATTATTCATAAAAGTTTACTTAACAATATTTTCTGAATAAAAGTTAAGACAAAGAGGGTTTCTCAAAATACTAAAAACTATTTTATTTGAATTTTAATATGATATATTGCGCTTGTGCTGAAACATAAACGAAATTAGGAATGTATACGACTAATGACAATAAACATCTTAAATAAAACTCTAACCTGCAGAATGAAAATAATCCAACTAGTGTGTTTAGTGTTTGTAACAAAACGTTTGAAATCGAAAGAAGAAATGAATCTTAATAAAAGCGCATAAAATATCCCTGTTGTTAAGCATGCGCATAATATATCCCCCATACGGTGATTATGAATTGTTTACTTATCTTATCAGCATAGTAATATTGAGCTCTATGTTAGAAATTTAGAAATATATATAATGTGTTTCAAGTTCGCCATTGTAGATTTGTATTCTGTATTCCAGTTAATGGCTTTAATGCACGATGAATCTAATAACATGAATACAATCAGCGCAGACTCCAATCAAACAATTCATTAATAGAAAGCCTTTTTTCAGTGTATCTGAGGCGAGTCTGTAGAATCACGAACACTAGTCATTTGGCTGAACATAATGCACATGTATTTTAACATAAATTACGTTTGATTCATATGATTTGTGCAAAAATATTTATTATTTTAAATTATTCTTAAAGTCCTCGAACAAAATAGCATAACGTCCATCAAACATTCTTCCAGTGTGATGTAAACAGACGAATAAATAGACAATATTTTTTATTTCAGTAAATTGTCTTTCGAAGACAAAATGATAGTCAACGTCCCGTGTGTATTGAAATTTAACTGCACTGATCTTACACGCTTTAAACAACAGTGAGCTGAACTTTATTTACAATAAGACAAGTATGGGCTCATTTTGAAATGCATTACAATGTCTTAAAACAACGGAGCAGAGTCCTGTGAAGCACTCAATCAGTAGATCCTCGGACACTGCTGATATATGATGCAGTTTGTGTCATTATTGAGGGCGTTCTTTTGCGTCTGTTTTCACTGCATCAGAAAAAAACGTTGTAGATTTTAAAGGGAGGTAATCAATGCAAACTCAGATTGTCAATAACGGATTAGTGTACGCCCTCTATTTATTGAACATTAAGTCATCCAAAATTTAAATAAATGTATTAACCGTATTGTGGCCATGAATTAACAACTAAACAAAATAAATATAAATATAACTTTATAACATGCACATGGCTTTAATGACTTAANCCACCATCACCACCACCATCATCATCATCAGCAGCATCATCACCACCAACAGCACGAACACCACCATCATCATCAGCAGTAGTAGCTCCTCCATGAGGAGGGACAATCACGCTTGTCCATTGTCCATCCAGCTTTTCTTCTGATGTCCTCGACGGCGACCTCCCTCCAGCGTGCCCTGGAGCACATTTTTGTACATAGAGTCCAGTCTGTTGAAGTACCAAAATCATGGCAGCTTTCGTCGTTTGACGTTTACTGGAATGGGCTCTTGTGTGCCAACTAGTGTTGCTGTCATGTTTCGGACGTACTCGTTGGTCTTGTGCTCCCTGTAAGAGGTGCGGAGTAGTCTTCGGAAATACTTGTGTTCAAATACCTGTACCCTGCCCTTTGTATCGTGTGAAGTGTCCAGGTCTCGCAGCTTCACAATACAATGGGGACTACGAGGGACTTGTAGAGCCTGTACTTGGTTGGGAAGCTGATGTAGCTGCCTTTACACAGTCCGCTCAGTCTGGCCATCGCTGCGGTCTCCATAACATTTCTTATTCGGTTCTCAGCGGTACTTGTACCATCCTTGGACAGGGTTGCTCCAAAGTACTTGAAGCTGGTCACTCCTTCCAGCTGCTCGCTATTCATGGTGATTTCTGTACTGGTGTTGTTTGTAATGTTCACCATGATCGTTGATCCAGAAGGACCGTGGAATGTAAATCCTTTCTTCACCATGGGCCTGTTTAGTTCTCGTACGCTGCACATGGTTTCCAGTCATGTTTTGGAATGCATGTTCCTGTCGCAACAAAAATAAATATGTTTGGATCGTTTTTTTTTTTTTTTTTTTTTTTTTTTTTTTGGTTGGGTTTTNGCTCATTGCATTGCATGTGCTTTGATAAATGATTGCAATACAACTATGTATGAAAATGTTTCAAATAACGTTTGAAATCTCATGTTGATACCTTTATCCGTTATAAAGATAGTATAAATGATAATGATTTGAATATTGCGATAGAACTTAGAAGTTTGATTGAGTGTAGTAATGTGGCGTTAATTTTAGTGGTAGCTATTTTTAAGAATAGTTGTGTTTCAGTTCTAGTACTGTAGTATAAGCAGTTATATAAGTATTGGTAAACCGTTAAATGTTTCGTTATGAAAACTAAAGTAAATAACAGAATCCATCCGTTTTTGTTCCGTGGGTTAAAGTTAACAATTGCAAGCTACATATTCAGCATGACGACATGCGTCCGTTGAACAAGAATCGTAAATATCTCTTGCCAATTCGACTATTTAAATATCTCTAACTACACACGTTTTTATTTATACACCTGTACACTTTTGCTTAGTGAAATATTAATAAGGAAAAGATACACGTAAATTCACTAACATGTTATATAGTTTTCTCAAACAATGTAGTTTCTGAATAGAATTTCTTTATCAAAAGAACAAACGATATCCCTAAAGCTAAACTTCTTTATCCCTACCAATTTACATTTAACAATTTTTTCTCGTTATTTCATTTTATAAATAAAACTAATAAATGTTAAAATTCCGACCTTGATGGGACTCGAACCCACAATCTTCGGCTCCGGAGACCGACGCCTTATCCATTAGGCCACAAGGTCGGTTATAACAAAGTGATTACCGGGTATTTTGTTATTCCTACTATGTTAGTACGCAACAAACGAAATGATGTATTGACTTATTTGATAGCCATATGCAGCATATCCTGACGACAGTTGAATGCTTCTTTCATTTGGGCCTCGCTCGGTGAAAAATATTGTGTTCGTCGTTTGAGCACGACGAATAAGACGAAAATTATTTTCCCTTGTCAATGTAGATCCGATAGGAGGAGCTGTAAGAAAGCGTTTTCCTCGTGCACGAGTAAATATGTTCAGTCATTCAGCGTTGGGATTGTCTGATCGATACGCACGTAAATTTTCATTTGTTTTGAAACTAAGTTAGAGTAGTGTCATTAGTGTTGTTGTTTAAATGTATAATCTACTTGTTTATTGCCCTGGTACGATCAAATACTTGAAATGTAAAATTTGTTTTTGTACAACAGTTAATGTTTTCACTCGCTAAGAGTATGCATTCTATATATTCATAGATACCGGTACTCGTATCATATTATTTATCTCATTTCAGGATTAGGTCTCCGGAAGATACGATAGGAGTGGCTGCCTTTATCGATTGTACAACAGGTCATGTTTTAGCATAGAGTATGCATTCCATGCATTCTATATATGTATTCGTATCATATTATTGATCCCATTGTGTGATTCGGTCTCCGGAAGAGACGATAGGCGTGGCTGCCTTTATAGTTGCTTACGAGTTGGGACTTGTCTAGGGAAACAGTATGCCTGGTCAGTGGTGATGTTGTAGACTACGTTGATAGGCGTGGCTGCCTTTAAAGTTGCTTACGAGGTGGGACTCGTATTGGCATACAGTATGCATGGTGATGTAGTAGACTACGTTTTATGATGGTTGTAACGATGGCACAGTCTTTGTTTGTATTGCTTTTATGAATGTTTGATGACTACTGTTATTATGTAGATTTTTTGGACTTGTATGAAATATATTGTATGCTTGTATGTGTAATGAATATGTGGAATGTATGTAAAATGCGTGAGAAGAGCAGGAGTAATACACGGTATCAGTCAGTCGGTCATACCAACGGCTTACCAAAAATAATATTTTTGTATTTTGTTGTTTTTCCCTATCGGGAGAGTAGTTGTGAAGGGAACGTGGTTTAATGCATGTGCGTAAAGTGTCGTTCCAGATTTGTCTGTGCAGTCCGCACAGGCTAATCAGGGACGACACTTTCCGACTAAATGGATTTGTGCAAAGAAGAGACTTCCTTTAAACGTAAACTACAATAACAGCGGAAACGTATCGTCTCTGATTAGCCTGTGCGGACTGCACAGGCTAATCTGAGACGATACTTTACGCATATGTATTAAACCCCTTTTTTTACAGAGCGAGGCTGATTTATAATTGTCTGTTTTGACCAACGCGCCTGTCCTAGAGGCACATTTAAAACCGTTGCCTCAACTACGAGTGTGTTAATGCAACCATACCAACAACTCCGATGAAGGTATCCTGTGAGACGCCCACCACTTGCAATACCAAGGCTTTATTTAGTTCAGGTACAGCCATTTGTATTCAAATACTGTAGGAACCAATGTCCCAGCAGTCATAATAACTTATGAACCAATGACCGCCACTGTCAAAATTAGCATTAGTACATTTTTTCCCCAAGGAATCGATAACCTTATACGATTTTAATACAATTATAATTATAGCAGATCCCCGTGGTCAAGTGTAACGAACTAGTTTCGCAGCCCAAGAATCGCATGTTCAGTCCCCGCTTCAACATATCATACGAATTTGTCGCCAGGATCACTCAAGGAAGTCTCGTCCATTAATCTCCGTTACAAGACTAGCAAGTCTAAATGGGGCGATGGCCATATGAGAGAGAGTCCAGCAGCACTTTATATAAAATAAAACTATGTATCGCAGTACAGCTAGTACGGATGGCAAATATAAACACATATGTGGCAAATTACAAGCCAGCGGATTCATACTCTTCCTACAAATACCAGAAAATAATATTACAAACAATTATCTTCTTAAGACTCAGTTTCGTATCCAGAAGGGATGGAAGTAAATTGACAAAGAAAATGTTTCACTATTTCCTAATGTATTTCGCCTTAATGGGATTTTAAAAAGACATTTAAAAAAGGCCTATTAAGGCGAAATATATCAGGAAATAGTGGAAAAGTGTCAGTTATCTTCTTTTTAGCGTGAAGACTGTTGTTTTACTGACTGATATTTAACCGACATGTGGGTGTAATAATGCTATCTTCATGCGACATTTATTAAAAATGTTGGCGACGAAAAGCAAGTATTTTAATGGAAATGATTATCATTTTTTAATTTCAGACCGTTTAAGTTGATGTGTGGTCGACTTTTACGATTAATGATCAAAAGACTCCCATATTAACACACCTAGTAATTAAAAGGTTAATCTTACAACAATTAACAACAAAACTAAAGAGCTCCAGTACAAAAAAAAAAAAGAATGAAATTAAAGAAAGAAAAAAAAGTTAAAAAAGTAAACCGCACATGGGATCGAACCACTGCCCTTTGTATTATGAACCCACTGTGATGATACTGATAACAAAAATATGGGGTTGTGATAAAAGCGAAACGGTGTTGCCATAAATATATCCTCGGTTAAATAAACTGACGCAACACCCCTTAATTTTACTTCTATCCAAATTAAACAATATCATATCTCCTTGATTTTGTTATTTTATAATTACCTTGTACAAATTATGGTTTTGCTGTATACTTTTTTACGATGCATTGTCACAAACTGTCAATGGCAATGTATGCATGTGTACTGAGTTGCTGAAACATAAACTTTGTATAGTTATACCAAGAAACAAATAAAAAAGACGTTTACAGTCACCACGTTCGAAAATGGGTATTATGACATATGCGGCTAGCGTATCTCCAGACCAGCCTGCGTATTCGTGCATTCGCGCAGTCAGGTCAGGTGAAGCAATATCCTTTATAAAGTCAAGCAATGTTTCGAGATCTCATTAGCGGACATTACGAATCCTCATTAGAGTATACGGTTGCAGAGGCATATCTGAAGCAACACGGTTCGTATGAGTCCTAATGATAATTTTCGCACGACGCGAGTCAACAGATTATTGTTTGAGACTCATGTATGCTTCAGGTTTTGGCAAACTGAACAGAGAAACAAATCACTAGTGTAGAAAAACAATATATCAAATATGCCTTCTTATGATGGCCAGAATTATTCATTATTGTAATGTCATTTAAAGATCAACGCACCTATGAATGTTTGTTAGCTGTGTGAAAATCACATAAAAATTGACAAACATTAATAATTTATGTTAAGACAAAGAAACATAAATATTATACAAATATGCCATCTCATTAATACAATTTATGGCGGGAAGTGGCAGTCGGGATTTTTGAAGCAGTTGTCCCAGTATTTCTTGTCCTTGGTAGCCTCCTTTGCGTTCCAGCACGTGGTCGGCGGACAGCATGCGCCGGTGATCGTCTTGTAGCACGTGTAACCTAAAGATAATTCATATGTAAGGATTTATTGATAACTCCTTTATAACATACCACAGCTTAAGAAGGAACGGGTGACGGGAGCACATAGATTAAGTCAATCTAACATTTAAAGAAATGCTTAATTATACATCATTATGTACAACATTTGATGTAAAATTACAAATTCGAATAAAATTGAATCAAATATTTGGATTGTGAGATGTCTATTTTAAATGTCCACAATTCTATAATATTCTCAAACACGCAAACACGCCTGTGATAAGTATTCATGATCTGGCATTGTTCAAGCGTGAACAAGACTTCAACATACGGGTACATACCAGCTCCGCAACAGCATTGGTCCGAGCATATCGTTCAGGGTTTGCTAGGACCATACCAACACGTTCCATTCACTGAATCGATATAAAAGTGACATTTTTATTGTTTACATTGCACGCATTGAACAGAGTAATAATGTTGTTTCTATTATGGATGTGATCCTTCTAGGCAGGATCAAATATTTGCTTGAAATATGTGTTTAAACTTTTTGAAAAATCATAATTTGAAAAGAAAAAAACAATCCGTGATGAACCTATTTTTGGTATACCTGTAATGCGTATATATCCAGTATAAGCAGCTTTAAACATTCATTAAAAAACAATGCTAAGGTGTCGATAATCTAAAATGAATAAATGGAATATTCAAGCTAATCTTTAAATTCAATATTACCTACGATACCATCGTCTGGTGGCCATCCACCTACGCCCCATGGAAGGTTCCCTTCGGCATCACGACATCATAGATCGAGAGGGCAGTCGGTGGTCGTGTTACACGGAATATAAGTATTCCATGGCTGGGCGTTCACAGAAATCACCGACAAGGACTAGAGAAAAGCCTTAAGGAATAGAAACAAAGGATGGAAATAATATCAATCAATCGACATTATTCCGGTGTTGTTGTTTTTTAAACCGGAAGACTTACTCTGGTAAGGGGATGAACGCAAAAGATGCACCCAACCGCAATTAAAATAATTATGTTATAAATATGGATAATTTGTGCTGCTATAACACGACATGTATTTTCGTTCAGGTGAGTGTTTTATAGTTTAGTTCAATTGACATCTCGTCTGGACGATGATCGCTCAGCCCACAAAATCAGGTGGCTTAGCGGTTAGCAAACCTAAACAAGCTAACACCATTTTTGAAGTGGCTTCTTTGCCTATATATTGCCTATAGATTGTGCGATATTCCGTATGATTTTTATTGACTTTTTCACACCAAATAACACTTTAAAAGGGGTTTATGTCATTTATTTATTCCGCAAATCCAAAAAATGTTAGTTTATAGAGAACACCGGCTATTTACAACGGGTTTTTTCGATACGTTAAACACGCTCTCAAATGCTTGCGCGCTTACCGAAATCGCACATGTTACTACGTGTAATGGTCACACCGTATTACGCGTCACGTCGATGGCAGATTGTTCCGTCGATGACAGACAGTTGGACTCGACCCCGAACAACAGTCAGGTAGGTTATATATTCGGTCGGTATTTTTATATTACTCAAGTAAGGCCATAATCATTGCTACGAACATATTGTCCATTGACTGAGGACGCCACCAGGTAATTTTGGACTCGTTGTTCACGTTTTAAAGAAATGTGAACGAGTTAAAAGTGACAGTTTCCGAAACATCATCGAAAATGACTGATTTTTGTTCAAAATATCTAAAGTTTGAAATAAATGACTGCATTTCGTGTTAAATACTTACGCATTTATCCCTTGGGGATACGTAAGCCAAATATCCGCCCCTTGAGTTGTTTCATGAACATGTCACAGGCGTCCAAACTGACCCCGTCGAAAAAAAATTGATGCCGTAGTAGGCAGATATGTATTTTAAATGATGCCGATGATGGCAGAAACGCTGTAGAAGATGCTAACGAAGATGACAGATTGTCAAAATAACTATTTTATTTATTTCTCTCTTCTTTTTGTACTTTTATATACAATTAAGAAGCGAAACTGTCCTTTGTAATATATTCTCAAGACGGGAAGGTTATATATGCTGTAGGTGTATGAATATTTGTTCAATAACCTTGATTGTGATACCTATATAATATATATAACAAGGCTATAATATAATATAATGAGGGTGTTTTTCTTTTGTAGAAAACCGTCACCATGAAGAAGTTCAGATGTTATTACTGTGACTCTGAGTTTGATGTCGAATATGGACAGTTTAACATTATTGTTACATATCATACACTATCGGGTTCGTCATATTTCCTAGATAAAGTATACTGCGACTTTAAAATTCTGAGATGTAAAATTACGTGTATGTTGTTAGAGACATCGTTGTATGTGTTAGATTGGCATATCTGGGTAAACATATAATGTTAGAGAGGTTTAGATTTGTACATATAAATTGTTACTTTTACGTATGATTTTACTATATTTTCCATTGAGCGTCTCGTGTTTAATCATCTGGAAACCCACCGATATAGGTAAAGTGAGAAGTTTTGGATTTTTATCAGCGTGTTTTCAAGTCCAAAACTTCTAGTTTTACCTCTATCGCTGGGTTTCCAGACGACTTAACAAGAGACGCCCGATGGAAAATATAACATACATCATACGTATAAGTTACAAGTAAAATATACAAATCAAAACCTCTATATGACTTACCATCTCCATCACAATACGTTTTACTTGTATATATATTTTTAAACGTACTTGTTCAATAAAACCAATATTAGATAATTATCATCTTAGAAATACAATTGTTATCATTAAATTTTAAATCATATTATGTGTTTTGTTTTGTTTTCACTTAAACATTGTACATGGTTATAATGCATGGACCTACAGGACTGACTGGTATACTAATATGACTTGTCGGAGTTTGTAACACAACTATAACAACTAGCTTAAAAAGAACATTAACAATGAAATACAATTAAACATTTGATAACAAACAAAAAGATTTCTTAAAACTCAAAAAATCTTATAAAGATAGTTCTGAAAATCTTAAAGAGGTGGACATTATTATGTCGACGTACATGGCCATTTGGATTAATTGCGTATATACGAAATCATGATTCAACACAGACACTTGTTATGATGAATAAGGTACTAGTAAATATAAAAAGTTCATACCGCATCATTATAATACATATCAAAGACAGTGTATGCCACTGTGATGTATGGTCACATATATTTTTACCATATGGATGTATTTACAAAACAAATATAAGTTCAAGCAATTACATGCAGATTACCTATCTGTGAATAAAATTCAAACAGAACATAGTCAAAAACTTATTAAGCTACTAAAACTCCTGGATAAACAAATAATGTCACGCTCAGATGAGTCAGGACTCTCAGAAAAATCACAAGTTCTTTCTGCAAAAAAAACGGCTTGTATCAGCTCGATTTTTTTATGAAATATTTGTGTGTATTGTATGTGCAGAGCAATTTGATCGAACAAAGTATTATTCTCTCATATAACTGCGTGCAAAGAATGTCTTTTCGACAAACCTACAGCACACATAACCTTCCCGTTTTGAGAATATATTACAAAGGACAGTTTCGCTTCTTAATTGTATATAAAAGTACAAAAAGAAGAGAGAAATAAATAAAATAGTTATTTTGACAATCTGTCATCTTCGTTAGCATCTTATACAGCGTTTCTGCCATCATCGGCATCATTTAAAATACATATCTGCCTACTACGGCATCAATTTTTTTTCGACGGGGTCAGTTTGGACGCCTGTGACATGTTCATGAAACAACTCAAGGGGCGGATATTTGGCTTACGTATCCCCAAGGGATAAATGCGTAAGTATATAACACGAAATGCAGTCATTTATTTCAAGCTTGAGATATTTTGAACAAAAATCAGTGATGATTTTTCGGAAACTGTCACTTTTAACTCGTTCACATTTCTTTAAAAACTTGAACAACGAGTCCAAAATTACCTGGTGGCGTCCTCAGTCAATGGACAATATGTTCGTTGCAATGATTTGGGCCTTACTTGCGTAATATAAATATACCGACCGAATATATAACCTACTTGTTGTTCGGGGTCGAGTCCAACTGTCTGTCATCGACGGAACAATCTGCCATCGACGTGACGCGTAATACGGTGTGATGGTGGTATAAGCAATAAACTATCACTTCTACGCTGGTATTTACCCATGTTATTTAAGAAAATATTAACGAAATAAATTAATGTTCTATAAGGGGGATCTCGGTAATTCTACACATTGAAGCTTCCACTCGCACTTGTCAAGACCGCATTTCCGAGTTGGAAATTGTATAAATTTAATTCATCTATAACCGATCTTTCTGGATACCGAATGTCCGAGTTAAATAAACCCTATTAACACCGTTTTACCATATTTAATTTCCGTTTTTCCGAAACTCGTTGGAAAAAAATGAGAACTAGGACTTCGATCTCCAATTGTGGATTAAAAGCGTTAATTGGTGACACCACATGTCTGCACATGTGAAGATACCGTTATTAAGATAAGATATCACGTGTCACCTTCAAATAACAAGTATTATGACAATCAAGTGCATTACTTTAAGAGTAATAAATCAGAGCATAAATTAGGATTCATGCTAAGTTTTATTACTCTTAAAGTAATGCAGATGAACCTTGCTTCTCTTAATCACCTAATATCTGATAATTATATTAAAAAAACACCGACTATTATGTGATGATCAGATCGATACCATAAACTATTGAAATCTCCTAATATGTTCGATAATAACATATCGTAATTGTCGTTGACAGTGTTGACGTTCAGTTGCTTGTGAGTACGACCGCATGCATTTATCCATCTTTTACGCTTCTCGAAATCCTTTTTCGGCTTTTCAAACGGTATTAATCCAATGTCACCAACTAATCTTTCTGGATATCGATTGCCCGAGTTACACAATCCCAATTTACACCGTTTAACTATATAAAATCTACGTTTTTAAAGAGGAAAACAAACGAAACTCGTTGAAAAATGTGAGTATCTTGATTCAGCGTGTCTAGAAAATGGCGGACAGCTCGTTGGTAACTGAAGCGCGCAATTAATCGATGGCTGATTGGTCGATCGATATTAAGAGAAGGATTTGATTGACAGTTGGCGAGATGTCAATTACATGAACTTCCATTATGTCTTATTATATTTCTAAACTTGTCCGTTGAAATAAACAAAATACACATTTTGTAATTTCATGTGAATAAATACTCGAAATAACCAAAAAGGTCCAAGTCATTAACATTTTTGTTCATTAATTAACACAGAAATAAATAAACATTTTCAACTGTTTTTCCAATACATATGTAAAGGAACTTACATGAAAGACAAGTTTATCATCCATCTTGTTCGTGTCGGTGATTGTTTTTATTTGTAAACAGCCTTGTGAAGTTGTGGCGGTTAATTGCATTGTATTGAATCTCGGCGTGGTTTTGTACACAACAGGATACAGATAACGCTGTTTATAAAACCTTGATTTAACAACCACCTATTAACAAACCTTTACGGACGCATTTCTTTTTGATTTGCTTCTGTCGCATCGAGGAATCATAACCTTATTCTATATGCGTTTGAAAAAAGATAAAACCGACTTTACCAGATTATTTCTAGCTTAAATGGACTTGATCACAGTGTTTTGTACTTAAATAAATGCCAGTACATACATATGCTATTAAGTGCCTTATAATAAAGCTACATATATTTGTAATAATGCTATCTACGAATACTTCATGCGATATATATTGAAAATAAATGNGCAGCAAATGATTAAATGGAAATGATTGTTATCGTTTTAATAAAAAACCGTTTATTTGAAATTGTGTTCGTTTTTTACAAGTAGTTTACATTGTAAATATGTAATTTCATGTCTTTTTAAGTTTTTTTTTTACAATTAATTTACATTTCGAACATTTAATTTCGTGTCTTTTTAACAACGCATTAGCGATAGCTCCATGTTTAAGACATGACTCAGGTGACCACCCTGTACAGGGACTTCCTTTCCACAGTCGACCTTTGCTCCGGGATACTTGCTGCGACATGATCGGCCTCTATCAGTCTTGTTGACACATATGTAGGGCGGAAACGTGCATTCATATTACAGTTAAAACGTGGTTGAAACCAAAATCAGGCCCGTACGATGACAGAAAGGGCAGCGCTATATCGCAGTTCTCGAGACTGCATGTTGTTTTTATTCACTTCAGTTTATTCGTTAAAAAATAATTGTAAATGAGTAAACTGTTGTTTATACTTAAGATATTTGATAAAACCCCTTAAATTATTGAATTAAACTTTATCACTGATCGTTACTTAACGATCCACAGATTCTCAGTTTTGCGCTGTCGTCAGATACATTAATGAGCATCCGTTCTGTTAAGTGTTCGTACACTTTAGATTAATTATTTTTTTGATTGTCATACACAGTTACAAACCACTTTAATAAGGATGATCAATGACAGAAATCTTCAAAATATCTGTTCAAAATATCTTATTTTCCATGTAAAACTGAACGCGATTATAATTGATAATGTTCGAATGAAGCAAAACCCGATCGACATTTAAACTTTGAATGTAAAAAGAGTTTAGAGTTGGCACCAAAAATAAGGGTTGGACGGGTAAGTGAAAATAACAAACTTTTAATTTTACTTCTATCCAAATTTAACAAAATCATATCGCCTTGAGTTTGTTATTTTATAATTAGCTTGTACAAATTATGGTTTTGCTGGATACTTTTTACAATGCATTGTCACAAACAAAGGCATTGTATGCATGTGTAGTGTGTACCGAGTTTCTAAAACAATACCATTGTATAGTTATACCAAGAAACAAATCAAAAAGACGTGTACAGTCGCGACGTTCGAAAATAAGTTTTATGCCATATGCGGCTAGCGTATCTCCAGACCAGCCTGCGTATTCGTGCATTCGAGCTGTCTAGTTGGGTGCTGCAATATCCTTATAAATTCAATCAAGGTTTCGTGGTCTCATTAGCGGACATTATGACTTCTCGTCAGAGTATGCGGATGCAGAGTCTCGTCAGAGTATGCGGATGCAGAGACATATCTGGAGCAACACTGTTCATAAGGACAATTTTCGCACGACGCGAGTCAATAGATTATTGTTTGAGACGCATGTATGCTTCAGGTGTTGGAAAACTGAACATAGACACAAATCACTAGTGTAGACAAATAATATACCAAATAGGCTGTCTTATGATGGCCAGAATTATTCATTATTCTAATGTCATTTAAAGATCAACACACCTTTGAATGGCTTGTAAGCTGTGTGAAAATCACATAAAAACTGAGACACATAAAAGCCTCATTAACACTCAGAATCAACGAATATTTCGTACAATATTTCATAAAATAAAGTTTACCCATAAGAGAAAAATCAGTGTTTCTTATAGAAATAGACAAACTTTGAACTCTAGATGTGCTCTGGTAACATAGATTTAACAAGATACAAAATGCTCTGTTTGATTTTTGCGGTAAAATATATTCAAGACATGTTCATGTACCAATCTAGTGTTCGTGTGTCGTATGAAATGATATCGTTGCGGGAAATTAAAATGAAATATATTTACCACACACAAGAACAAAGAGCATTTTGAATCTTTTTTAAATCTATGTTACCAGAGAACATCTAGAGTTGAAATTTTGGCTATTGCTATAAGGAACACTGATTGTGTATGGGTTAACTTTATTTTACGAAATATTAAACGAAATGTTCGTTGATTTTGAGTCTTAATGGGGCTTTAATAATTTATGTTAAGACAAAGAACCTTAAATATTATACAAAATTTATGTTAAGACAAGAAACATAAATATTATACACATCTCATTTGTACAATTTATGGCGGGAAGTGGCAGTCGGGATTTTTGAAGCAGTTGTCCCAGTATTTCTTGTCCTTGGCAGCCTCCTTCGCGTTCCAGCACGTGGTCGGCGGACAGCACGCGCCGGTGATCGTCTTGTAGCATGTGTAACCTAAAGATAATTCATATGTAAGGATTAATTGATAACTCCTTTACAACATACCACAGCTTGCGAAGGAATGGGGGCACATATATTTAGTCAAGTAAATACTTAAAGAAATTCTTAATTATACATCAGTATGTTCAACATTTGATATAAAATTACAAATTTAAATAAAATGTAATAAAATATTTTGCGGATTGTCATATTTCTATATAATGTACACAATGATATTCTTCATGCAAACACGCCTGTTATCATTATTCATTATCTTGCATTGTTCAAGCGTTAACAAGACTTTAACATACGGGTACATACCAGATCCGCAACCGCATTGGTCCGAGCATATCGTTCCGGGTTTGCTAGGACCATACCAACACGTTCAATTCACTGAATCGATACAAAAGTGACATTTTTATCGTTTACAAGACACGCATTGAACAGAATAATAATGTTGTTTCTATTATGGATATGATCCTTCTAGGCAAGATCACATTTTATTTGAAATCTGTAATTATAATTTTTGTAAAGGCATACATTGTTGTGTAATTTGAAAAGAAAAAAATCCGCGATGAACCTATTTTTGGTATACCTGTAATTCGTATATATCGAGTATAAACAAACTGTAAACATAAATTAAAAACAAGTGATGTGTTTGTGAAACACTATGTCCTCTTTTGAGCGATTTTGACCCATATATTTGACCTTTGACCTTGAAGGATGACCTTGACCTTAACTTTTCACCATTCAAAATGTGCAGCTCTATGAGATACACATGCATGCCAAATATCAAGTTGCTATCTTCAATATTGCAAAAGTTATGGCCAATGTTAAATATTGTGCAAACCAACAAACAAACCAACAAACAAACCAACAACCAGGGCAAAAACAATATGTCCCCAAATATAGACTGGGGGACATAAAAAATGCTAAGGCGTCGATAATCTTAAATTAATGAACGGAATGTTCAAGCTAATCTTCAAATGCAATATTACCTACGGTACCACCATCTGGTGGCCATCCACCTCCGCCCCATGGAAGGTTCCCTTCGGCATCACGACAGCATAGGTCAAGAGGGCAGTCGGTTGTCGTGTTACACGGAATATAAGTATTCCAGGGCTGGGCGTTCACATAAATCACCGACAAGGCATAGAGAAAAGCCTTTAAGAATAGAAAAAAAGGATGGAAATAATATCAATCGACATTATTCCGGTGTTGTTGTGTTTTTTTTAACCGGAAGACTTACTCTGGTAAGGGGGTGAACGCAAAGGATGCACCTAACAGTGATTAAAATGATTATGTAATAAATATGGCTTATTTGTTCTACTATTTTTTTTAACGCGAAATACATTTTTGTTCAGGTGAGTGTTTTATAGTTCAGTTCAATTATATGAGTTTCCATCATGTCTTATTATGTTTCTAAATTTGTCCGTTGAAATTACTAGTACACAAATTTTGTAATTTCATGTGAATAAATACTCGAAATGGCGAAAAATGTCCAAGTCATAAACATTTCTGTTCATTAACTAACACAGAAATAAATAAACATTTGAAAATGTATTTCCAATACATATGTAAAGGAACTTACGCGAAAGACAAGTCTATCGTCCATCTTGTTCGTGCCGGTGATTGTTTTTATTTTTAAACAGCCAACAGACTTGCGAAGGTGAAGCGGTTAATTGCATTGCATTGAATCTCGGTGTGGTTGTGTACATAACAGGATACAGATAACGCTGTTTACAAAACCTTGATTCAACAACCACCTATTAACATCGTTTACGGACACATTTGTTTGTTTTGCTTCTGTCGCATCGAGGTATTTTAAATCATAACCTTANACATATATATGTTAACACGTGTCTTATATTTGAGCTACATGTATTAATAAAAATTCTGTCTTGACACGACTACTTCATACGAAATCTATTGAAAATGGTGGCGACGATTAGCAAATTATTTAACGAAAAAAATTGTTATATTTTAATTTAAATCCGTTTATTTAAAAGTTTGTCCGTGTTGCACAAGTTATTTACACCGTGAACATATAAGTTCATGTTTTTGTAACAACGCATTAGCAATAGCCCCATGATTAAGAAATGACCGAATTTATTTAACATGACAAATGCTACTTCCAAGCCTTGATGCATGTGACAATGTAACATAATTGTTTTTACAGAAAACCCATAATTTTTACAAGTTAATTATAAAATAACAAAATCAAGGTAATATGATGTTGGCTAGAAGTAAAATTAAAAGTTATTTGTTTCCACTTACCCGTCCTATGCTATTTTTGGTGCCAACAATCAACTGCGTAAGACTGCGTTAACGTCCATTTTAAGCTATAAGGCATTTACATTCATGTATTTTTGACCAAAACGGTAAGGCTTATCTGTGGTCTTAACATTTACTTCGGTCAGCCATAGGTACTGGAGATTTACGTGAACATTTTGTGTCAATAAATATTTCAAAGAATAGGATTTTTCAACAGTGTCAATAATATTTAAATGTATATAAATAGTATCCAATAAGCACCCTTAGAATCAAGTGTTAAAAAAGGAATTGCATAAATGAATAAATGAATAAACACGCGCGTAATATTATTACAGAGAAGAACACGAACTAGACTTTATTTGAACACAAAAAATCATAAATACAGCTGAAGATATTTCGCTTTTCAGTTGCAATTGCATGGTCGAAATTCTTCAAATATCAAGTTTTTTCGAGAGCTATTCAGCATTCCAAGCTGTTTCAGTGTAGAATCAGGCAACATATTTTGTAATAAAGACGTAAATAATTATTTATTTCTTCAGTGGAACTTGTAAAACAAATGCTGCTTATGGTTTTGCTCAGGCAGTGGGTTAATCCGTACACGGATATGAAGAAGGACGATGTTGTTTTCTTTTCCAGATTGTTAACACTATTTTTCAATTCAGCTTCATTTTATACTTGCACGCACGGGATTGTCTATTGGTATATTGCACTTAAATCGTATAAATGCAATCAACATTTATGTCAAAAGCGTATGTGTGTATTAATAGCAAGAAAAACCTAGAGCTGGCAAATACCGCCGCGTCGTGCACAAATGGGTATTTTTACATATGCGACCAGCGTATCTCCAGACCAGCCTGCGTATTCGTGCAATCTGTGTAGGAGCTTCACTATTTGTTAAAAAGTCAGACAAGGTTTCTTGGCCTCATTAGTGGATAGTATTTTGTCTAATCAGAGTATATAGACGCAGAAGCATTTCGTTAGCCCTATTGTCCTAGTGCCAATTTTCGCTCGACGCAGATCAATAGAATATTGTTCGTTCATTCTTGTATGGTTCACGGTTTGGCAAACTGAACAATGAAAAAAATCAATAGTGTAGACAAACAATATACCAAATATGCCCTCGTTTGATTGCAAGAATTATTAATTCTTGTTATTTTCAGTCATTTTAAGATCAACACAAACATGAATGGTAAGTTAGCTGTGTGCAAATCAAATAAAAAGAAACGACAGACATTATAAATATTAAGTAAAACAAACATAACAATTATCAAAATATGCAATTTTTAATACAATACAATTTATGGCATTCATTTCTCCTCACGACCCGGGTTGGCGGCCTGCGGGAAGAAGCAGTCGGGATCATTAGGGCAGTTCTCCCAATATGCCTTGTCCTTGGCAGCTTCCACTGCGTCCCAGCACGTGGTCGGCGGGCAGCAGACGCCGGTGACCGTCTTGTAGCATGTGTAACCTAGAGGTAATTCGCATATGAGGATTTATTGATAAAGTGTTGATTATTTTGACACAGCTTTAGAGGTAATAACGGAGCACATGGATTAAGTCAAGTTAAAATGTAAAGCAATGCTTAATTATACATCACAATGTAGAACGTTTGATTTAAAATTACATATTCGAAAAAGAATTAATTGCTGTGCAAATTGTTTTATAATTATGTTTTAAATGTGCAAAATACTGCACTATTTTCAAACACGCAAACACGTTTATCATTATAAGTCATGATATTGCATTGTTCAATGCATACTGGTACATACCAGCTCCACACCCGCATTGTTCCGAGCATACTGTTCCGGGTTTGCTAGGGCCATACCAACACGTTCCGCCCACTGAATCGATACAACACGGACAATTTTGCCTTAAAAATAACACATATTTAACATTATAATAATTTTGGTTTAAGTCTGGATTTGTTCCTTCGGGGCCGGATCAAATTCTTTCTTGAAATCTGCAAATCTTGAAATCATTTTGAAAAAGCATTATTTGAAATGAAAAAATGAACGTATGTTTGGTACAAGTGCACTGTGTATAGATCTAGAACGTTTAAAGTAACGTTACACGTTTATTCACAACATCAATACTAAGATCTAAAACTTATCAACGGAATATTCAAGCCAATCTTCGAATTCAATATTACCTACGATACCATCGTCTTCAATCCAAGGAGGTAACCCTCCACCATCGCCGCCTGAAAGGTTCCCTTCGACATCACGACAGCATAGGCCGGTAAAGCAGTCAGCGGTCTTTGTACACGGTATATTAATATTCCAGGGCTGTGCGTTGACAGAAATCGCCGCCGAACAAAACAGTAAAGCCTTCAAGAATAGAAAATACAATAATGGAAAGAATATCAATCGACATAGTTTTATGTTTTACCCGGACGCCTAACTCTGGGAAGGGGTTGCACGCAAATGATCATCCTCGGAGCGATTTCAATAATTTTGTACCAACTATGGCGGATTTTTTTTGCCATTTTTTAAAAAGAAATACATTTTTATTCGGATCAGTGTTTAATAGGGTCCGAATCATACACCTGTGTGTTCATTTATAAACCGTTTCACAAATATTTGCGAAACTGAATTATTTGTAGTCATTTTCAAGCAAGCATTAACAATTTTTTTATGTCAAAATTGTATTTTCGCAATCTTAAACCAATATATTAACTTGAACGATAATAGTTAAAAGACAAATATTAACCGTCTTATAATGCGACCATTAATCAAATATTTACTCCAATGACATTCATAACACCGAAGTTTTAGCCGATACCGACACGTACTTTTTGAATTACCGAAATTGTGTCTATCCGTCGTATGAACAAATCTGCACAGGAAAGTAGGGTATAGTGTACGTGTTTTTTTTATGTGAATGAAAATAATTTGAGGTATTATACAATTCTTATTTCGTTTATTTCATGGTACCGCTTCTTCTGAACTTTTATTCTAGTTTATAAATCATCAACATTATCTGTTTTAATTTTTTAGTAAGAACGTATAAACACGCTTTAGGATTAACGGATGTAAAAAAGAGAGATTTTTTCTCTCTTCACTCTGGAATTTAATTTTTCCTATTGTATTGTGCGTGTTTAAAGTGCATTTTACATCTTGCGCAAACGCTAAAACATATGTACAGTTACGGCGTTTATCAATGAAAAATTTCATGTCAGTGAACATGGTTATTTTCAAAAAGTTTAACCAAATGAAAACATTGGGAAACGATTTTGAATGAAACTTTCCCGTTTTTAGCACTTGTTTTACAATTTTAACCCATGTAGAGAATATTTTATTTCTTTTTTTCCCCCATCATTTCGTCATTTATTTTCAAATGGCTGGAAAACGAATGGAAATCAACAATAAAAAAATCAGTTCACATTTCCGGAAATCATTAACAAAATAAAATCAAAAAAATAATTTACAAAGTATAACAGCTGAATGTTATATTGCATTTAATATTGCTCATCTTTTAAAAAGTACACAAATGCTTCAAGAGTTTCTGATGTTTACTTCTCTGCTGAAGTAAATAATTATTTACATGTATTCCCAATTCAACTTTAAAGTGGACTCTTTGTTAAATGTTGGTAAAATAAAATATTATTACATTATTCTTGAAAATAATTGTTTTAATGAAAATACGAATTAAATAACTTACTAGAAATATCAGCCTACCATCCATGTTGCTTGATTTCATTTCTGCTTTGAAGCAGATATGATTTTACGAGTCCAGTTTTACGTTGTCGATTAATGTTGCACACAATTATGTAATGGAATAAACATGTTCTGTGCATACCAACAGCATTGGTCACACCATTCGACGAAAATATATATTCCGGTTGCCATATGTTGTTCTTTTGGTTTTACTTTTGTATTTTAAGCCTTTACAGGGCAATCCAGATGCTAGCAACACAAATGTGTCAGCCGAGCTGTCGCCAAGACGTTTAGAGGTGTTTTAGAACAGTGTTAGACGTTTTGTTATCGTGGAGATTATACGTATTAACTCCCGACGTGAAAGTAGGTCAATTTATAATAAGTGTTGTTTATACAGTATCTGTTTTTGAAAACAAATACACAAATAATAAGTTTAATGTTTTCTAAGGCGGAAAAGATCATAAAGTCATAAGTTTATGTTATTTGTTATTAAGCATATTTAGACACGGTCTGAAACAATTAGCTGTATCGTAGCATTCGTACTTTTACGGGATTTGCAACACTTTTGTCGTGTACTTGTTTGGCAAGTAATCAATTTATTAGTCCCGCTTGGTCTTCGCCATGTTTTCTCTTATAAATCTTTTTTATTAAAAAATCTCATATCGCATAGCTGATAAACTAATTCTTTTTTACAAAATGAATTTGACTGTTTTAACATACGGTACGGTGGCATGAGGGTTTCATCCTTGTCCTGATATCGACAAAGTGTATCTTAAATTTATTGAACAGCTTTTATATGTAAATAAAAAAAACTACTAAAGCAGCAGTATATAGAGAATAAGGTGGATTTCTCATTAAAATAAAGAAAAAGGCAGGTATTATCATTTATTTATTTTTTAAATCAAAACAGAACACATGTAACTAACTGGGCAAATAAACTAAAGCAACTACTCCACGAATTAGGATTGCCATACACGTACTACTAAGTAGATTTAACTACTGGTGATGTTATCAGTATTTTCCAACATATAAAAGATATAAGTTAAACATGAGGATAGATAATCAATGTCAATGTGGCGTTGTTCAGCTAATCAACTATCAATTGAATATAGCATATTTAGAAATATATCAAATTGAGTAATCGACTGCGTTGTTTTTTTAATAGCAACACTTCTTATTCTTATAAAAAGTTAGTCCATGTAAATTGTTTTTGTTATGCTTATTATATAATCTGTACTACGACCTCGTATGTTTACTATTACAGATCCCAAGCTCCGGATTAAGAACCGGGCGGCCCGTAGGCAGTGAAACCTTTAGGCCCACGTCCCAGACCCCTATTCGGCCTAGTGCCTACTGGCACGCCAGTGCCCAGTCGATGTCACTCGTTTTAATAAGCCTACCAGTGCCAAGGCTGACAAGACATAAAATGAGGCAATGTCATTTTTTAACCCTTATGAATATCTTGAAAACGAATCATCAGCAAAACAATACGGTTTTGCAAATAATAAATGATTTTCACTTGTAAGGACAAACTCAAGCCTCTAATCGGACCATAACAGTTATACAAAATAATTGGCTTTGTCAAGCCATTAGATAAGCCTTAGAAAGTAAGTAAAACATTTTCTCCTCATGGTCTTATGGGGCCCTTAATAGTCACGAGGCCCATAGGCATTTGCGTACTCTGCCTAATGGGTAATTCGGGACTTCAGATGTTACAAAAAGGTGTAAACAATAATACAATAACAGGGAGTCGAGACAATGTTTACCGGTACGTACAAGACACTTCTTTTAATATTTTTTACTTGTTTGAAACTTTCATTTCATGAAAAACTGTGTTATTCTTGTTCCCCTTTACGAAAGAGTGTTTACTGTCAACAAACAAATGCACTTTATTAAAAATAAAAAATCCATTTTCCTTTAACAAAATAATATAGAAATGCAAACAAATCAGCAAACCATTTTACTAGAAAAAAAGAAACATCGACCCATTTGTTTTCGTTACCGTGATAGAGAGGAATAGATCCGGTTTGATTTTATCTTTAAAACACACATAAGTGGCGAACGCGGTACGTTAATTGAATTCTAATTGGTTTTGTACATACAGGATACAGTAATAAAATTAAAAGCCTGTTTCAAAGCTAGCTTTAACCCCAAATAAATATGTTATTTGTTACACTGAGTTTTGTGCTTAGTAACGTGTACGTGTTATTTACAAATTATTATTCCGAAATATAATAAAAGGCTGTCATATATTATGCTATATTGAATAAACGTATTTCGTAATATAAAGGCATATTCCCAGTGTATACGAAAATATTGAGTTCAAAGCTGACCATGTTTTTATTTAATTTGATTCATCGATATATTTGTGTAACATATTTAATACCAATAATAATGAAAATTAAACTGTTAAGATAATAATAACTATGTTAAACAACTAAATGAAGTGTCACACAACATCTATGTAAAATATACACTACATGTTTGCACGATGACATACTTTGTAATGTTAAACGTCTTTTGTAAATACCTTTAGTAAAAAAAATCGATACCATAAATTGGTGTCTCGATTTTCTAGGTCTATGTATCGATAGGTGCGTGCAATATTATCTACAAAAATAATAATTAATAAGTATGTTTAATACAAGTGATTCCTCAATGCTACGATGGTGGGCTCTCTACATAAACACATCACCTGAATACGGTATGCACGACAACGTATATTAGTGTTATGTTAGCAGTTCGTATGTTTAACACTAATATACGTTATTTACTTCCACAGCAGAACTAACTGATTCAAACAGTGTGAATTGAATCGCTCAAATCATAGTATTGTAGCATCGGTCCACATTCGTAGATTTCATAACGGTAACATTAAGGACACATATTAAGTATAAAAAGCTAATTTTAGAAATGTGGATTATAGTTTAATCAATTCTATTTAAGCTCCAGTGGCCATTTTGTGAATTGGAGTGGAGTGAAAATGTAAACAAATATTTAGAAGAAAAATGCTGAAAGACATATTTCTATTCTAAGCGCCTGTATATATTATACTCTTAAGGGTGGACATATTACATTTCTTGATATAACTGAGTTACAGATATTATTATATATTTGTTGGTATTTACATAACATTACAACAAAAACTATGCTTAATGTCCACAAATCTTTAGTTTACATACTTAATGTTTTTATTTCTTGATATTATAATTATGTAAGACTTTTCGAAATATTACACCGTGTTAGTACATAAGTGAAATGACATTAAAAATAAACATCTTAAGAAAAGTCCCTTAAACCACATCTACCATGTGTATGATAATGTGATATATTTTGTAAAAAATAAACATCATGTTTTTACTTATGAGCCTTTAATATCAACAAGGAAATAAATACATCTTTAAAAAAATATTTCCAATAAATATGTTCAGGAACTTACACTGAAAACAAGTTTAGCATCCATCTTGTTCGTGTCGGTGATAAAACAAATGTGTCTTAATTTAAAACAACCAACAGACTTGCGTTGGTGGAGCGGTTAATTGAATTGCATTGAATGTCGGTGTGGTTTGTTCACAACAGGATACAGATATTGCTGTTTAAAAAAACTTTGTTTTACCACCACTTAATGTGTTATTTCACATCCTGTACGAACACATTTTGTTTGACTTTTATCACATTGAGGTGATTTAAATCATAACCTAATTGGATATGCATATGAAAAAATAAAACCGACTCTACCGGGATATTTCTAGCTTTTAACGACTTGTTGACAGAGTTTCGTATTTAATCAACTGACATTTACTATATATGCTAACAAGTATCTGATATGTTCAATCTTAAAAACGTGTGTTACACTCCATACACAATCTGAATCTGGAAAACGTGTTAACATGCAATTGTGATTAAAAGTTATGAAAAATAATAATATTAAATACAATTCAAGTGCATCAAATCGATTTGAACTGAAAAGTATTAAACGTTAGACATGTCGTATGGTTTCATCCTTGAATCATATCGCTTCTTGTTAGAATCAGTTAATGCCTTAAAGAAGAAGAATTTCTCTGTGAGCAATGGGTGTACAGTAAGTCTTCTTTTTTGTACCCAATGTTCAGTAACCCAGTCATCTTGTTGACCTTGTTATAAAACTACTGCTTGAATGTTATAACAATATAGACCCAAACGATAACTTATTTCTTCCACTGCTTATCGTTTGTTCTTTAAGAAACTGGTTTAAAATGTACATAGTAACAAAAGGTACGTTATTTAGATGATAATTTTGCATCTTTACACATGCCTTATAAAATGATGTTATCGAATATAATTGTATTGTTGTATTTATGGATTTTGTTTGAAATATCATATTTATGGGGATATGTGTTATCAATTTTAATCGCCATCGTTTCAAGAATCGCAGAGTGTCCACTTCGGTAAAAAATTACTTAAGTACATATGGGGGATAATTTATAAGTTAAATAGTATCTCAGACAACGCGTTTACAGATGTACGAGTTTGTCAAACCTTACGTGCATACTGTTAACGTTGAGAACGATTAATCTATGCAAGCTGTGTCTAAGGATAACAAAAAACATATCGCAAGTTTACTTTTGTCCTGATGTAATATCCTTCTAATTATTGTAAGCATATGTCCAGCTGTTTCTTGGGAAATATGCAATAGGCAGCGACATGTTGGACAGCTAGATGAAAATCTATTGGCTACATAATGAGTATTATTTACATTTTATTGCAGCAAACATTCAATGATGCAAAAAGATACACTGAACGGCAAATCACTGACCCAGAAACGCACGAGTGTATGAAATGAAAGCAGTTTTAAATTGTAGGTGAACTACCATGTATTGACAGATCGTAGTGTTTATTGTCTTAATGTTTAACGATGAGCGTTTTGCATATTTATAAACAAGTATTTTGCAATAATCAATGATTATTTGCTTTTGGTCAATAACAATGGATAATACACAATACTTCAATAAGAATTAGATTTTGATTATTGTAAATGCATAGTACAGTTTGATGGGTCCACTTTATTATGTCGATTGTATTTTGATTGTTGTAAGAACATGTTACAGTTTGGTTTACCCACGTTATTATGTTGTTGGCAATTTGTTGTATAAAATGCTTAAAAGAACACATAACACCAAAAGCACGACATACTGTAACACGGTGTTTTGATTGCTTCCTGCGGGTTGGATAATGGTTAACTAGAGATCAATTCTTTTCACATTATGTGCACCAAAACGACGGTGTTCATATTAACTCGTATATGAAACGGACCTTTTCTACAGGATTGCGGACTTCGACCAAATTAGTTGTTTAGCAGATATTTTTTGTAAATAATTTATAATTAACTTTTGTGAGGGCTTGTGCGTAGTGTTAAGTGATAATAAACAGTGTAATTATTTATACAGACACTATTTAACTTATAAAACATAATAATTTCACTAATTTCAATAAGTTGTTCAGACTGTTGGCATATGCCTTACGTCAGCGTTCAATTTCTATAACAAGGAAACTACTTTTCTTCTGTTCACGCAAATAGTTATAAGAAATAAGGACGTGTATAAAACATCTTAATATCACTCACGTTTCTTACATCTTGCTTAGTAAATATTATAACGCATGTCGTGATTGACATGATTATACAAGTAATTATAATTGAGTGGAACTGGTGATATAATAAAAATATTTTCTTGGAAAAAACTCAATGATTGTATTGTGACTTCAAACTTAAAGTTAACATATTTTTTCTCAATTTACTTGTATTTAACAGAAATATATACAACCTGACTGACAATATGGAGTACTGGTCAAACATTTGGTGTACAAAGTTTAATGACAATAAGGGACGAAATGTGGTTTATATAATAATGAAGTTTAGATATTTCAATATAAATTTCAATAACGATTGTCTTTTTTGATGCATTTCTTGGTTTATATATTACCATAATTATATATATAAAAAAAATCAAAATCCGTATTTTCCAAACTAAATATTTTTGACAGTAGAGGGGATGCCGTCAGTTGACCAACAAATTGCTTGGTGACACAATTAACAACGTGATTGTTGAAAGAGCGAAATCGCGATGCGAGAAAAACGATCACGATGAGAGATCCCGATATTCACTTTGTAATTTCACCTTCTCAGTTCTATATGCGCAGAAATGTAATATTATTATTGTATTAACCTTTTATAAAATATATAGTTTCATGACACAATTTTAATACGGCCTGCTCCTACACTTTTTAAAGTCCAACATTCAAATTTGCCGGCATTGATCAATAAAGAATACAGGTTTTTGAAAATGGAGAGTTGTTTACCATCAAGACCCATATTTAAAAGTTTAAATCATAAATCATTATGGCATATCGAATCAACTTCTTTCTGTTGGTGTATGAATGCGTTTTATGAGCATTTTGATAATATATTCAGCTTAAGAAATTAAAGTAAAACTGGCGTCTACAGTGCTCACATCGTGTTGAAAACAAAACTGTGCCTCAGATTGCATTGTATTTCTTCGGCCCAGTTTTAGAAACGCCTTGTTATCACACTGGTAAATAATTAACAAACTTAAATGCAAAGAAGAGTATAATCTGAATAATAGTCTCCATTTTTACAAGTTTAACATTATATGTGCTTGACCCGAATGTTCCAAAAATGTCCCAGTGCCACAACCGTAACGAGTCCAAAGATAAAAGAGACACTAGAAATATGTTGAGTTTTAACTATTCGTGATGTACTTTCGTGATGTATCGTCATATTTGTCGTACTTGTCACATGGGATATAATTGCAACAAGACATTAAACATGCAAGCACGCGCATTAAGTAGACAAACGTGTAATGGTATAAGGAAGATTTCATTTGTACTTAGGACACACTTTTATCTAATTTTAGGAACAGTGCCCCTGAACTTGACTAAAATGGTCCCAAATGCAACCACTTACTAGGTCTGCATGTCATCAAGAGATAAGAGTTGTATTACGCAAACGTTTACATGAATTTATTACACACACACAGTTCATCACACAGTGCAAACTTTTACTTGAATTTCCTCTTGCAAGCACACCCTCACTTTATTGTCTAAGGACATTGTCATGCTAAATTTCTGCAAAACATTACAATTCATGATCAGTGACTGTAAATAAAGACGACAACATATGTACAGTCGCATTTCAATATCTGTAAGAGGCAACGAGTTATGGAATTGTTGTACGCAAAAGTGTACCTGAAGTACAAAAAGGGGTATAAGTATGCTAAATTGCATATCAGAGTAATGGGCCTTGTGCGGTGAACTTCCATGATGATCCGGAAGAGATGTTTGAAGTTTCAATTTAATATATGCTGTCGTACCAGAGAAATGTACTTGTTCCATGCAAACTTAAACCTGAATTTCAACTTCACGCAAACGTCAAAGTTACAGGTCTTGGTAAGTAAACGTTTATAAAGCCCCTTAACACATATATCACTTTTAATTTAAATATATAATTTAGTAAACATAGAGCTATAGAGTAGTTGAACGCACGTTAACCTGAATTTTCTTAGTACAAAATTGGCATTGTTCTGCATGTCATAGTTACGGAACTTGGTGACCTCGTGCAATAACCCGAATACATATGTGCAGTTACAATTTATAGCCTGCAATAGAAACAAGGTGATGAAGATGTGACACGTTTACCTTAACCAAATTCCTAAGCACAAGAAGTAGTGGCATTATTCTGCTAAATTGAAGAACACTTTAAAGATCATATACGTAGACTAAAAAAAAATATTGAAGGAAAACATTCCAGAAATCTGCCGTTTACTTATTTGACCTTTGAAACATCGTATGTTCAAACATTATTTTCTCACATTAAATATAGTATGTGTGTATTTGTACCAAACACTATTTACCAAATCACTATACTTCGTTTTTCTGATGCTGTTTAATCGACTATAAGTAGTATAGTACCGAATTATATTGGATTAATACCCATTTGTAACTGACTTTTTAAAGCTCATTATGCAACATGACTTTTAAATTTCAAACGCAGCTCATACCTATGTAAAAGGGCTTCGCACATTATTACTTTTGTCCCAAATGTCGTATATAAAAATATGAATTCAAACTTTATAAAATAATGTATTGCTTATATTATTAAAGTTTTGTATGTGTAATGGTATGTATGTCTATTAATACCTAATTTTTCGTCCAGGTCTGATCCTGTAATTTAAGACACAGGAATTTCTTTATTTCTATGTGTTAGTCACATTCTCAGCCATATCTATTAAAGTCAAAGGCTATATAACATATTAAAGAAGTTCTCGATAAAGATTTCTTAAAACAATTTCCCTGCGGTAAAAATTGGCCACGCAATGAGAGTCACAATGTTAATAAAGACTTACATAGCACAATAACTTAACGAACACATGTTTCCTCGCAAAACCAAGCCCAAAGGTTTGATATTAGGTGAGTTACATTGTATTGTCCTCTAAAACATTTCTGCAAATCATGTCCTTAAGGTCAAAACTGGCTACGCCCCGGGTTAACAATGATTTATATAGACTAAACTATCAACAAAGCTTCGAACAAATATTTTTCTTTGAAACCACAGTGAAATAATTTGTATAAAACATAGATAAGTTGTAATCTTAAATAGTTTCAAAACTATGTTCCTGTGATCCAATTGACATCGCCAAATGTGTATACTTCAAAGCGCCATTTATCATTTTTACTGGATTGTATAGCAATGTAATGTTTTCAATAGCATTTTACCGATAACCAATTCCTTTCATGTTTTCGAAATAATATGATTAAATGGTTCCACGTCCGCGCATTTATGAGGGAAGATGTGAAGACATGTTCATGTGGGATTATCAATCGTTAAGACGTAATACTTACCTGATTTCCCTAATGAGTTATAATATAATAACACATAATATTCAAATTATTTGAATCATCGAATCATGACTCCGTTAGCTACGAATATGAGGACATATCACTAGTGAAATAGTTTCTTCAGGGGTAGGTTCATTCATTTGGTTCAAGCATTGTGACGAAATGAATTTTTCAAGAAACGCCACGGAGGCTATAAGCTACACAAATCAGATACAATAAGTGGGCGAAGTGTTTCGCTTCCTCCAAATACCGATAGTAGCGTCGTCGAGGTTTGGCAACGTGCTAATTATACTAGTGGTGACGAGGGACAAAGTAACTACAGCTATGTGTTGTTTACGCAAATCTATTCTTATGGAGTATTTATGTTTCATAAAATATTGTTGTCACACTTGCAGGAGCTGGATTATGATATTTTCATGACAATACCTCGGTCGATCATAAATGACTGGAAATATATGTTTAATCTGAAAAATGTATGCATATCATACATGGAGCTTGTCGTTCATTATTGTGTGTTTTTTATATATCATACATAGAGCTTGTCGTTAAATATTGTGTGTGTGGTTTTTAGCACGGCTGTTTTCGAAGAAAACCCGAGGTACTGTCAAAGCCAGCTCGTCCGCCGTCCACGTCGTCCGAAAATTTTAACATTGGCCATAACTTTTGCAATATTGAAGATAGGAACTTGATATTTAGCATGCATGTGTATCTCATTTAGCTGCACATTTTGAGTGGTAATTTCAAGGTCAATGTCATCCCTCAAGGTCAAAGGTTAAAAACACTTTTTATTGTTTTTACTTCAAAACTGCACCCACAGCCGAGCGTTGGCACCCGCTCTGCGGTGCTCTTGTTTTATAAGCCATACATAGATTTAGTCGTTAATTATTGTGTGTTTTTATATATAATACATAGAGCTTGTCGTTAATTGTATGTGTTGTTTATATATCATACACAAAGCTTTTCGTTTATTATTGTGCGTGTTTTTTCACCATCGTCGTCAACGTTCATCAGTAGAAACATAAATAACGTGAATAACTATCATAGCGCCAAATTTACACAAAAGACTTATGAAGCCTGGAGGAGAGGTAACGAATTTGCTCTCAAAGGAACCCGATTTGGATCATTGCGATGGTAAATTTTTTATTTGAACCTTTTACTTTGTTTAATTATTATTCAGATTGTTAAACAATTGAGGTGTTTGTAGTACAAACATTTATTGATAAAATGCGTTTTCAAAAGTCGGCGAAGTCCCATTATTGGATATTAACCATGTACTATGTTCTAAATTTTACTATTGTATTTAATACGTTGTTTGTGTAATGTTAATGAGTGATCAGAATTAAAAGAAAACGTCACCTTTTTGTAATTGTTGCTCCGCTAGTGTATTGTTGTTGATTACTGATAAACTAGGATTGTTGCTTACGGATAAACAAGGATTGTTGCTTACGGATAACAAGGATTGTTGCTTACTGATAAACAAGGATTGTTGCTTACGGATAAACTAGGATTGCTGCTTACGGATAAACAAGGATTGTTGCTTACTGATAAACAAGGATTGTTGCTTACGGATAAACTAGGATTGTTGCCTACGGATAAACAAGGATTGTTGCTTACTGATAAACAAGGATTGTTGCTAACTGATAAACAAGGATTGTTGCTAACGGATATACTAGGATTGTTGCTTACGGATAAACGAGGATTATGAGCTGTAGCCTGTTTATTTTTACAAGACAGCATGCTCTCAGTAACACAATGTCCTTCCAGAGTTACTTAAAAGCTTCTTTGTTCATTCAGATTAGTAAATCCGTGTCAGATAAATGTGCACATGACGCTTTAAAATAATGTTCTCAATTATGTACAGAAACTAGACCTGTACATGTCGAATTCTTTTAAACGAGTGAAAGAGAAATAATTTGATTATTGGCGCTAAGAACGTCAACGTTTTTGAGAAAATACATGTATATACATTATTTGTAAATTTCAATGATATCAACTTTAGGGTGAAAGCGAAGTGATTGAAGTATTAAATCTGGCTTGATGATACAAATACGTATAATAATGTTTTTCATTTCATGTTATGTAACTGTATTGATAACATCTACGTTAGAAGTAAATCATTGTAACCTTTTAAACGTTGCTTTCTCGTATATGAACTGTCCCTTTTTATTTTAACTTTACAATTTAGTCTACATGTTCATTCAATAGATGATAACAGTGATGAGACAGCAGCTAGAGGTGCAACTGCTGAACAAAGGACGATGGAACCGCCTATTCCGAGACCACGGGCTAAACCGCAATCAGTCGAAATGCGAATACTTGTTCCGACTCCAAGAAGGTCATCACGGAGCAGGAAACCACCACCTAGATATGCTGACTATCACATGTGTACTATGACATCAGAAATAAAGACAGAATGCTTTGTCTGACATACTAACACCAAGTACTATAGAGTCTTTAGACCATAAATCACATGATAACTGGTACATTAAAAGTTATCTACATTTGTATTTTATGCATGAGATTGAATGTTGAATTGACTATTCAATATATTTGTTGATGCATCAATTTGTTGATGCACACATATTATGTCCTTGTACATATTTTTAACTATTATTATATTTTTTATTATATAAGTGGTGTAATAGCTTTAAAGATATGCTATACGATGAATAACTTCAAGAGTTATGTTTGTCTTTATCTTTCAAGTGGAGAAGCTGTTTAGTCCTAGTTGTAGTAGTATTGTAGAAGTCTTATACATGTACTTAGTATGAGAATTATGTTGCTAGATAAAAGTATTGTAGCATTATGAATGATCAACTTGATATATTCTTGATAATATTTGATTAATGACGAGACGTCATTTCTCACAGGGGGGAAGTATGTGACAGGGCTGGAATCGACGTTTGTTTTTAAATGGTTGTGTAACCTTTTTAAATAACCTTAACTGTGAGGTGTGTTATTATTTGCACGCGCCAAATGTCTCAGTCGAGCGCAATCGTTTGTTGAGGACGGACAGTTGAACGTTGATGGCAGTAGATGTATTATGTAAATATTTTTGTCTTTTCCATCTGTATTTGTCTATTGTTCCCATCGTCTTTTAATTGGGCTGTCCATGCAGAGATTTGTACGTATCCTATATATATTTTTGTTTGGAGATTGACATTTATTCAGTCTGAGGAAAAATGGCAACTTGTCTTTTCGTACTCTTTTTAACGATCACTTGATGCATACATTGACACCTAATTCTTAACTTACAGTGCATCTAACATCACGTTCGGAGAGAAGTTGCGAGAGCTGTACGATTGTACGATGATTGTACATGTCAATGTGATGATGTTAATTGTTGTTTTATATGTTTTGTACAACTTATAATTGTCTATGTTATTTATTGTATGTACTATGAATGAGATGATTGATTAGTTTATATCATTTCTTATTGTTACATTGTTAATAAATATGGGCCACTAGTATCAACCCTTTATATTGCAAGTATAACATGTTTAATATATTATTCTTGAAAGAGTAATACGGGCAAAAGCCCGCGTAGCGGGCGTTGACCGTTCATACATATGAAAATTAAGACAAAACAATAAAAAAATGAAAAAATACACATATGATGCGACTGGATTTTTTTTGCCACGCGTGATTTATCTCCCCTTGAATACTTATCATAAAAGATACACTTATCTTGCCTCCTTTGTTAAACTGGTTTACTACCAGTTTCAATAAATCGAATTAATTAATTGGTCTCGCATTTATTTGCTTCAATCAATATCACTGTCGCATTGTTTTCGTTAAACCTTCAAATGAATTTACAATCGTTTAAAAAGATGTATTTGTTCAAAACATGAACGACCGCGTTTCTTTCGTCTTCTAATACACACGACTCAGTGACGTCACAGCTTTTGTCAAACAATGAGGTATCAGTTCGATATCTCAAAATGGAGTGAAACGTGGCTTTCTGTTCTTTGTAAACATTTTAAATGAAAAACAGATATGGAATAAAAATCGATTGGTAAGTAAATACATAACTGATTTATTGCATTTGGTTATAAAAAATATCAAGCTAGATCTATATTGCGAAAGAAGGCCTTTTACATAACAGAAACCGTTTTCGTCACAAAGCAATTTTTGCCGAGTTTAAGTTTTGTGTTAGATCTATTCATTCAATCTAAATAAACAAAAAGTTTATCCTTTTATGAACAGTGTTGGTGTTTTTCAAGTTTATTCAACATGATTATTCCAAGATCCTCTCTTATTGGTATGTTAAGAACTTCTTAAGATAAGGTTATGATTGAAAACAAAAGTTCAACTCGTACTCGATCATTTTCGTACCAAACTGTTCAAAACTGCTAACAATAAAACTGTGCTGACATAAACATCGGATATTGGCTTATTATGTATTTTTCTGTTGTTTAATATTTTAGAAGCTGTTCTGTCAAGCGCTGGGCTGCACGCATTTCATGAAATATTCTGACTGGATGCTAAATACTCAACGCCTCGATTCTGGCACTATCAAACTAGGAGAGAATGAAATATAAGCAACTGTGAACTCAACTGTAGTGTTCAATTTTTGTGTTGAATTATTGTGATGGAACATTAGTGAACTGTAAAGAAAATGCAGTTATAATGAAGAGTATGCGTCTGTCATCAAAAAGCAGATTCGTTATAAAACATATCAGATATGCAAACACTGTGAAAGAGAAAAGAAATGAACAACTAGCAGATAGCAAACATGTTGCATTTATGTAAATTATGATAGTACCAATGCATTTATAGAATGTTTTACTAAGTCTAGTAGTTAATAAAAAGCATGCCACAAGAAAGAAAGCACACTGAGTTTTGGGACCATTGTGTTGTGAAGACTCCAGTGAGACATTGAACTTTTACACATTATTAAGAAGCTTGTTTTAATACAGAACTTCTTGTTTATAGTGTAATTGAATGTTCCTTTTTTGTCCAATGACCCATTTGCTTAATGCAGTGGCATACTTATGAATATTTCAATTAAAAATGCCTGTTGTACTTCTATGTATGTTTTTTTAATTC
>VMBQ01000161.1:106480-245463 GCA_007657795.1 Dreissena rostriformis
CGCCCGCCCGCCGCCGGCCCGCCCGCCGCCCGCCAAGGGTGAAACTATAATACGTCCCGTTTAAAAACAAACGGGCATATAAAAAGTGGAACATTAAAAAATACCCTGAGACGATACGGCTGAAAGGTTTAATATTTGGTGTGTAATATATCCTACTGGTCCTATAGAAATATTATTAATATCATGTCCGTGAGGTCAAACATGGGTACGCCTCAAGGGTCACCTGATTTATATAGACGTGTATAGACTTAAGTTTATATCTTTGAGCAAACATGTTTAACAATATCTATATATAATTCCCCATACTGCCTGTTGTAATATCTTTCTTACGATATGAGGCTTATAAACAATTCAGTTATTGCATATAGTCTGATATGTGTACCCCAATCTGACGTTTAAAAATATGAAAGCTTTGTACACTGACGTTTATGGCATTTTGCTTTCGTAATGTCCGAATATATTTTAGTTTGAATAGCAATATCATGTACGTGTGTATAGCACTGTACAGCATCAAGGAACTAATATAAACACAGACAAATCCCTCTGGGTAAGCTGGAGATAAAACTCAATATAGCACGAGGTACTTCAGTTATGGCAAGTGACCCATATACTCGTTTTTAGATAATTAAGATTGACGATATATATTTTGTTCTCAATTGGAAAGGCTTTCAAACGCATTTGTTTCTGAGTGCTTTAACAATTTGAAAATAAATTGCATGTACTGAACAAATGTGTTGTTTGTAATTTCAAGTATATATAACATGTAAGTGGAACTCCAGTTGCATAAGCAGGAGATCATTATTATCATCATTTGAAGGTCATTTAATTGAAGCTAGCGACCGTTTACGATGTATTTACTATACCCTCACACGTAATGTGGAAGGGCCGGGGATACAACCCGAGATTATCGGATTTGTTGTCCAGCGTTCTTGCTAAACTCTTTTCAGGCAAACACTTTTAAAATATGGAACTAAATACAAATCAGTGCATGATCACTAAATGGTTCAGTTCCTTCTATCTTCGTGAAACCAACAATTGTTTGACATTTAGCTCGCTCTTGGGAAATTATTTTATTATTTATCAATGATTAACTGTTTTCTCGGTCTGCATCATTACATGGTAAACAACAAAGGCTAATCCATTTCAATTTAAATGTACTCACATTTGGTTGTCGGTTTAGGAGAAAGGATAAAACACTGTCTCATCTGGTTTCAAGTTGGGATACTCCTTATCAGTGAAACACTTTTCTCTTATCTTATATGTTGTAATAGATTCATATTACACCGTCAAATTCTAAGATTTCGGATATCTTGTTTGTGTGGAAGCAAGTACTAAATTAGTATAAGGTTATTGTAGTAAATCAAAGTCATATATGCATAAGAAATGCTCATTTATTATTATTTATATAAATATTTGTTTAATACTAAAATTCCCTTAGATATGGGTGTGTATTATGTGTCCTAGTCGTGCCTTATACATATATTGATCTGTATAGGCAAACATGTCTCTTAAAAGCTACTAATTTGGCTGGAGAAGTTGAAGAGCTATATTCTTATAATGTTGTTTAAGAAAAACAAAATATTGCACGCCTGTAAATGAATCCTTCCATTTTCAAACAGAGTAATTACTTGCGTAAACTAATAATGAGGAGGGACCGGCCAGTATTGTTTGCTGCTTAAATCGCTTTACTGAATGTCAAAGCCTATACATAATTGAAATGTATGTATCTTGACTTAGTATAAAATACACCAAAACCTCATCGTAAAGTGAACATACACACTTATTACTTAAATATTTGATTTGATGTTCCTATATTAGTTAAATATCAGATATTGCAAAATGTTGAAAATGTTGATATCGCTGATTGTCGTCTATGTTAGGTCTGCTTCAATATCATGAACAATGTAAAACAATTGTTTCACCGTGAAGCGGTAACGTGTTAACATGTTTCAGGAAAATACATTAAAAGAGAATCAGAAAGCATGTTAAAGCTAGTCATTAAATTGTCCCCGTATATTAATCGACCGTTGTGCTTTATAATATTATTATTTCAGAATTCGTAAGTAAATTTCATGAACAAAGCAATATAAAGTAATTTTATAATTGAATTGTTTGAGCTTTTGTTGCCATAAGAGCTCGATAATATGATGTTGGTGTATTTAAAACAATTGTTAATAGTTGGAATTCAATATTTTTATTTCAATAGGTTTTAATTATGTTTACACCTTATATTCCAATAATTGATTGACGTTATGTATTATATTTATCAATGTTTGACAGTAATCATGTCTTTGCGCAGTGCGTACAAACCATCGAAAGCTGCATGTATCAGCCTGTAAATGTGCATAAATGTGCATATTTGAAACAAAAAAGGAAAAATATAAAAACATTAACATCATTAAATCGCTTTTAACATATAGAGTTATGAAATTTAAACAGGTGCTTTGTTTGTTATTTTATTGCATTTCAGAATCATTAATTTTGGCATTGTTTTATCAATGAATTCATTTCATTATTTGTTACATGTATGATTATTAATAATTGCATCAAGAACATGCTATTATTTCAAATCACACAGAATATCACTTAATCAGTGTTAGACCGTAAAATGATTCTTCAACACAATCAAAATGACCAAATTACTCAATGACTCAATACTTTTTGTAGCGTATTGATGACTTCCAAACATAATTGTCAAATCAGCGACAACAAATTAAATCGTTAAGAATCGAAAGATTAACACACATACGTATGCACACACACACGCATGCACAACCAAGCGCGCACACTTACGCACGCACACGAACGGGCGAGCATACAAAATACAACTTATTGCACATATAGGCAATTGCATAGGAAGCAATTATGTCAACATGTATTATTTCGTTCAAATTTTGTAAGATGACAATACATCGCTCCCTTTTAAATGTGTTGGTCCTAAACTTCACTAAAGCAGTTTTAGTCTTATTGCTACTGAACACTATTTATTGGCTAATCATATACGTATAAGGCAGTTTCTGTTACAAGGTGGTCTGACTATTAAATAAATATTTAAAAAAAATATTATTTCGTAAGCAAACGAAAACATTATTGTGTGACCCTATCATCTGCTTATTATGTGGGATGCATATAGTGATTGGCCTGCCCGTCTGTCCGCCCGTCCGTTCGTTCGTCCGGACGTCTCTACAAGATTACCCTAAAATGACACTTTTGGTAAGTATAAGTAATGCTTCTTATAAGCTTGCAGTGATGTTGTCAATACAATCAGTACAGCCACATCACATTTAGCATATTATGATGTTTACATTGACCTATTTTATTCAGGTTCCTCGTCGGTGTTTGTGGAATAAATCATACAAAAGAACAGCCTTTGTTATGCTGTGTAACGCTTGTTGTGATTACATTGACACTGATGTATATATAAGAACGAACCGTGCGTTGTATATAACATATAGCTTATTCATGAAAGCCAGAGCTTCATCGTCCAACCTGTTCCATTAACGATGCCTCGGTGGGCAATTATAAGCGGCAAGATTATTGTCCGCGGCAGGTGATTTTTCTTTCCATTTATTGGTTCATATCGGTACCTTCACATGTCAACGTGACAATTTCTATTCTTACAGTTTACTATTCATTATTAATATTGTTTATATTGTTCGAAAATAATCAGAATTACATTTCCCATAACGAGTTAAATCCTCTCATGCATATTACCAACTCATATATGTTATTAAGAAAGAAACCTCGGTTTGTCTTTCTAGTTACTTATTAAAACGGATATTAACATTAGTCGCTGTTGAATAGTTAGTATATACAATTTCATAACATGAGGGTCATGGGCCCTAAGGCGCTCAATTAAAACCCAAAGAAACTAAACGACTTAAACTGTGACTTCTTGACGATTAACAAGGTTTTACTATAGTCATTGAATAAAAACTGCTGCGCCTCCTGGTGGCCATGATTTTCGACAGACTGAAACCGTATTTGAACTCGGCCAAGATATTAAAACAAATGTTTTGACCAAGTTCCATGACGATATTAATTAAAATGTGACTTCTTGAGTGTTAACAAGCTTTTTCTTTAATTTGACCTAGTGTTTTAACCTCACATGACCCTATTTAAAACTCGACCAAGATATCATTAAGGCAAATGTTCTGACCAAGATTCATAAAGACTAAAAATGTGACTAAACGGGTTTAAAAGGTTTCACTATAGCAACACAACAGCAACTGCTCTGTGCCCCAGGGGCCATGTTTTTCATCAGACCGGAACCATTTTCGAACTCAGCTTAGATCTCCTTAAAACAAACCTATTTTTGATCAAGTTTCCTAAAAGCGGGACTTTAAATGAGATTGCTAAGTGTTAACAAGCTTTTTCCGTTATTTGACCTAGTGACAAAGTTTTTTACCTCACATGGTCCAGTTTCAAATTCAGCAAAGATATAATGAGGACAAATGCTCTGACCAAGTTTCATGAAAAAATGTCGCCTCTAGAGGGTTATCAATGTAAATGTTGATGCTGCACGCCGCGCAAAAAAGACGGTCAACAGGCGATCATAAAAGCTAAAAAAACAACCAAGATTTTATTGTGTTTATTAAAACCTGTACATTGTGATGGTGTTTATGTGCCATCACTTTTTTTATGAACAACTAACAAACCGTAATTGTTTAGTTTATTTTTTTAATTCAAAACAGAGTCTCAAAACAACCATTGTTTGAAATTATCTTTACACAGATGTCATAACAGACGGAAATTCGAATGAAATAATAAAAAAATGGGTGGGTGTATGTAGTAGGGTGAGGTAAAAGGAGCACGTATACTGAATTCATATATGAGAAAGCTTTTATAGCGTCGCGGAATCGCTGTTTTGAGTGTCTTCGGGTAAGGCCGGGGCTCAATCCATATTGTGGTCAGTAATTTTTCGAGCTGGGTTACAAAAGCTCAAGTTTTTTTTCAACATGTATAAATCTGCACCATACCGCTGCATTGATATCTGTCTGATATAACGTTGCATGATATATTTGTTTATATCAGTTCAACAGGAAGTTGTTATATCAGTTGATGTTTGGAGTCATATTACTCGGAATGAATTATAAAGTCATCACTTTTATTAAATGAATATCCGATTCCATAAAATAAACAATTTGATACCAAGATGTAATATATTTAAGACACAAAAAGGAATAGAAACAGCAAAACACTTATATTACTTATATGAAGCGCACGTGCGGATGACGTCATTATTAACACCTCAAACGTCAAAAATCGCATTCATTTCCGCTAAAAATGCATCATCGTGGCGATGTTTTCATAATTTCTTTAACATGGGGACGTTGATCGCTACATCTTTATATGACTTAATACATATGAGTCAGTCTTCGTTAGCAAATATGTGGCGCGTTCTGAGAAACTGGACAAAATGCATGTGCGTAAAGTGTCATCCCAGATTAGCCTGTGCAGTCCGCACAGGCTAATCAGGGACGACAATTTCCGCTTTTTTGGAATTTTTCGTTTAAATGATGTCCCTTCTTAGCAAAAATACAGTTTAGGCGGAAAGTGTCGTTCCAGATTAGCTTGTGCGGACTGCACAGGCTAATCTGGGATGACACTTTACGCACAAGCATTTTGCCCAGTTTTCTCAGAACACGACACATATTATAGGCTATTACGTTTCAGCAGTGTTCGATACTCTTGATCGCCGGTCGAGGCTGTGGTTGGCATTTTAAAACCGCAAATGTTTGCAGTATCCAGTTGACTTTGGCTATTTAAATAGCACCATTGATCTCCACGCCTGGTCGCCCTTATCACAGTGCGAGGCTCTTTAAATATATCAAATGTTATATAGACAAGATCGCCTATAAACATAAAGAACATGTATTCGCATTGAAAAAGAGTATTAATTTTTTTTGAAAATGTGATGCCATAATTCTATGTTATTGTTGTTATGATACCACTGAATATGTATATATACACATAAAGTTGTTATTCATAGCGAAATGTTTATTCAAACGGAATATTCTGTATATGTGTTTTAAGATTCAAGACATCACTTGCTGTTTTACGTATGAAGCGTAATGTCGGTGCAAAGTCAGCTACAGTGGTAAACCCAGGAATGGAATGTCAATTTAACATTTTTTACGTCCATTAAATTGTCAATTATATACGTACCTCATGCTAGAATGCCTGATAGCACATTGTAGACGAACCTTAATTCTTAAGTCGTTGTCAGGAAAAGGCATATCAATGCCAGGACAGAATTAAAACTAAATTGTGAACACACGTAAAGCCCATGCATATGAATTGCCCTTTCCACAAGTTTCTCAATGCAATCATACCTTTTTTGTTCGTCGTCTTTGCAGAAGCCACATGGCTTTTGTTCGGACAAAGCGCACCGAACACCCAGAATGGATAAAGACAGTCTTCGCAACATACATAAAGACGTCGTTTGGTACCACTTACTAAGTCAACGGGCTATGAGTGTTTCTCAAAATATACCTTTCAGTACAAGAAAAACCGTTCAAGATGTGGGGAAATAAAGGCCATACAGATAAATAATCAGAGATAAATCGATGATGCATTAGTGTGTAAATCTCTCGTTTATTGTGTTGCCAACAAAATGACACCTTATCTTTTAAACGACATGTGTTTCTTAAATAAGCAGCCACAATATACCCGGATAGGTCATATTGATTATCTGCATAAGAAGTGTCCTAACCTATTAAACATGTTCTTTCCCTTAATGAACGCAGATGCTATGAGCTTCGTTCACATACATGTTTTCTTTTACATGCTTAAAGAAATTACCTTCGATAAAAAACGATTGTTACTGGAAAAAATTGCTATAATTTATAACATAAAACGCCAGTCGCTGTGTTTTAGACAAACCACTGCTGGTTCAAACTTGAATCTTGCGGATGAGGACATTTGACCCACACGATCCAAACTTTAAATTCCAATAATTTACGCAACCCCTATATAATTCTTAATCTTCAAAATGTACGTTGGTGGGAGCGAAACTTATTTTTTGAAGAGGCAGTTAACGACCAATTTATTCATCATTTAATGTTATTACCTTGAAAAAAGTATACTTTAGTATATATAATTTTAAACGAAAATAATTACAGGGGGTAGATCGTACGCAAGTAACTGTTGTGGCGTAAGTGAGAAAAATATTAACTATTGTTCAAAATGGCGGCCAACGGCTGATATTTCGATGTTTTCGCCTGAACTTTTGAAAGGTTTGTACATTTNCGTACGATCTACCCCCTGAATTATAAACAAGAGATGTGTTTGTCAGAAACACAATGCCACCTAATGCGCTGCTTTGATTTTTTTTCTTTACCTTTGACCTTGAAGGATGACTTTGATCTTGACCTATCACCACTCAAAATGTGCAGCTCTATGAGATACACATGCATGCCAAATATGAAGTTGCTATCTATAATATTGGAAAAGTTATGAGCAAGGTTAAAGTTTTAAGACATACAGAATGACAGACAGGCCAAAAACAATATACCACCTTTTTTTAAAAAGGGGACATAAAAACTAGAATTAATGTTGACAAAAAAGTAGTACTAACAATAAAACGAAATTTTAGTTATATTAAATTAAAAATAATATTCGGCTATTATTTATAAGTCAGTGATCAGCGGTAAAAGCTTATATTTGTTATAATCATGGGACATGTTTATATATGTCCTACAAACACTTTAAATGTATGGCCTTGATCTCTGTTTATAACAAGTTTTATAATATCTGTGCATGAACGCTTGCTATTTGCTTCTGTTGTGATTAAATGATTCCATTCATCATCATCAGTCCCTAGACCGGTTTGGCCGTTAGGGGGAAATGAGGGACGACGATACAGAAATCCTCCTCCAGTCTGGTCTGGTGTGTGCTGCTGAGAGTAATTCATCAATGGGAAGAGATGTCCACTCTTTTACATTGTCCATCTAGTTTTGTCGCTGACGGCCTCGTCGTCTACCTCCCTATAGCGTGCCCTGGAGAACAGTCTTGCACATAGAGTCGTGCCTGGTGGCGTGTCCAAACCAAGTCAGCTTTCGTCGTTTGACGGTCGCCAGCAGGGTGAACTTGTATTGTTGCAAATATGTCTTAAATTATTTAATCACATTTTAATCTATAAAATCTCTTGTTTTCTGTCAAATACGGGTCACTCAAATACAGTCGCAAGGCGTTACAATGAATCGCGATACACGAAATCACTGGGTACTAAGAATGAGGTTGCAAGTCCCGTCCGATTTAAATGTATATATTTAATTGGAACAAAAGAACCAATTAAGTCAAACAGAGGAATGCAAATCATGCCTCACGACAGTGTTGAAGCAGTTTCACGACATGCGGTATACAATTCTTCAAAATCTGAAAGATACGATTACTCTAATGATTCAATATCAAGAACAATACCGAATCTCCCTTGATCATTATTTTTTTTTCTCGTTTCAACTCGTTTATCGGTGTCCTCTTTGGTAACAGCCCTACAGAACTTTTACTTATTGGCGTAACGAGGAAGTTGATATTAGTTGTGTTGGCCTTCCTGCACTCATAGGTTGTGTTTCTTTGTAGTTGTTCATTAAAGCTGATGTTTTCCAAGTAAACAGTTTTGGAGGCTTAACGTTCAGATCTCTTTTGGCTACGTGACATGCGTTGCAAAAATATGATGACTTGGATAGCATTGGTGCAGAAGTCGATGCATGTTGGTGAGTACTGCTCTATGAAGTTGTGCTTAAATGATCGTATGGCCTGCTTGAGACGAGGGAATCTGCATTTCCGCTTCCCTTCTCAGCGAAATTCAGTTTTGGTGGAAAGTATCCTCCCTGATTAGCTTGCGCGGACTGCACATGCTAATCTTGGACGACACTATACGTACATGCATTACGTCCTATTTCGTCCAGAGCGAGACTCAACTTAATGAAACCATATATATTATTATTTATTATGTACAGAACATTTTGCCTGTATACTTCTTCAAAACATGAATGCAACATAAAACATGACGTTGAACAAGATAATACCATTAGATGTATAGACGTACGGCGCTATTATAACATGTTTATGCAGTGGATTAAATGACAAAATCCTTAGGCTTTTCGTGCTGTCATTTATTATTATCATATTGTCACAGCCACATGCATATTAACTGATGATCAAGTACAAATATGTAATATGTTTTTTGTGTCATAGTAATTTGTGGTATTATGTATTCAGACTGAAGTTGTATTTTTTGTACGACATAACACACATTACATGTTTTTTAATATTGATATTTTATTTCTACGACATATATTAAATACATTTTATAACAAAAACACACTTATAAAACACCGTTACTAAAATAAATGTTTACAAAGTATACATATCATAAGAAAAATTCAAAAAGAGAACAATATGTATAGTTCATGTTTAATGTGACATATTACAAACATTCAACGTGAATAACAGATCGAAAATGGAAAAAGATTGCGTTTAAGTGAAGATAGAAACAATGACACTCTAAACGACATTACTATAATATAGAAGATGATAATATGCATTTAAGGAAAAGGTAAAAAAGAAAACAACAATAGCAATATCGAATAGTAAAAGTTATCAAGTGAGAAATGTGAATTTCTATTCAATGGAAAAAAACAATACACAAACATCTTTAACATACAAGTACTAGAAATATAGCTATTTAGGAAGAACATCTATAAAGAATTAAAACAACAACAAAAAACAAAAGCAACAAACAAATTTTAAATGGTTATAGCGATTTAGCAAGTGCGAAATAATTATTTCTTTTCACAGCATGTTGAACATATTTTCTAAATACTTATACAACACACCCGTCCCCTGCCGAAATTGTTTTTAATAAAAACAACACTTTCTTCTTAGTATTCGGGCGTAGGTAACCAATAAAACATTTCACTGAAATAATCTTCAGATCCTTCGTAAGAGAGGCAACATCATAAACAACATCAATGAAATAAACATTTGTGTGTTTTAATAAATATATTACATTGTATATTATATTTTTAAGTTTGCACTAATATGGTAATATCATATGAGTTTGAAAATAAATTCAGAAACCTACAGGAACTATAATTGAATTGTCAAACTATTTCAGAAAAAGCAGCGTCAAACATATTTTGAGGACAGCACTAAATCTCAACAGGTGTGTCGTCTGATCCACTATACATTAGTCAGAGATCACAGTCAGTAAAGTAATAACGACTGTCAATGACGGGAAGGCACGCACGATGTATGTGTTTCGTATTCACCAAGAGACAGCTTGTTCCAGACAGGAAGCATCAGTTATATTGGATTGATGACCCAGGACTGTTGTCATTGCACATATACATCAAACGATCACAGGGACAGGGAACATTATGCTCACGTTAGCTTTCACAGCAAAATCAGAAAGGCACAAACAAGTTATTTACATTCAACAAGAGCCAGATTGTTCCAGACAGGAAGCATCGGTTACAATGATGCTGGGTAGCAGGTGATTACTCACTGCAGCATCACTACTAAGCTATTGAAAATGTGTCAGATAATTGTACATGATAAAACATCAAAAGCTGAATCCGTTAAAATAAGTCCTGAATAGGATTGCTTACGTTTAAATGGATCTTTTTATTATAGTTATTTAATATTGATTGTATGTGATATTTATATATTGTTTGTGTTATGATTGATTTACTATCTTTTCCTAATGTATTTAAGATGAATCTTTATCATAATAATTATAATGATAGTATATAAATTATTAAATGATCTGTGCAAACTAGAAATTGACTGACGTTTTCAAAATCGCTTCCAAACTAAATTCAAACGTTTCTTCTTTTATGGTCAGATTATATTCGAATAGTGGTACAACAAGGGAGTGAAGTTGCTGCATATGCAATAGCAGGTGTATACACACAGCGGAATGACTGCTAATCCATGGGACATACGTCAGATCACTTTCAGTCAAGTCACTGCAACTGTGAATTATTGTAAGGAACACGAGAAGTGTATTGCATTCAAAAAAGGTACCCGCGAAAAGCAGTACGAAGCAATTACAGTGAATTGAATTTACAGAAAGTGTATGAGGGAATGTAGCCTATTTGTTCTACAACTATGGAAAAAACAAGCAAATTCCTTGAATTGATATCCCCCTCCAATTTCAGCATTTTGTGACAGACGGCCGAACGGAATGACGGACGAACGGACGGACAACGCCAATTCAATATCAATCCGCCTTTGGCGGGGACGGGGAATATAAAGAAATAGCAATGTTCATAAGCATCACATGTTTGCTGTTAAAAACCTCTCCAAGCTGTCTGAATTTGAAGGTATGGTACGTATTGCTAAATGACACCACAGGGAAATGAAAACCAAAGATGGTATTCACATCCGGAGACGGAGACGTAGGTGTAACAAAAGTTGTTGTGAGTTTTCCTGTTGGAGGCCTATGCCGCTTTTGCAATTACGTAATCTGTTCTCAATATATAATGAAGTCACGACAGGTGGAACATGTCAAGTTCAACTCAAAGGTACAGCACATTTGGATCATTAGATACTTGTGTACGCTATTAGTTAGAAACCTCAACATAACTTAATGTCACAGACAAAGAATTACCAATTAAAATATGTGTCTGACCTGAAAAAAATAAATATGTTAAGCACCCAAACCATACATGAACGTTACTTGTATTCTGGTTAGATTATCGTCGAATAGTGGCAAAAAAGAGAATAAAGATGATGGACACATAACGTCACGTAATATCCCATGATGGTGTGTTTTGATCCATCAGACATTTGTGAGAGACCACATTCAGTAAAGTAATAACGACTGCCAATAATGGGAGGGCACAAATAATTGATTTACATTCAATAAGAGACAGCTTGTTACTGGTAGGAAATATCAGTTACAAAATAGAAATAGAGGTATTTTTTGCTCCAAACCATAGTCATACGTAATTTATTTTATGGTCAGATTGTATTCGAATAGCTGTACAACAAGAGAGTGAAGTTGCTAGATAGGCAAAAGCAGGTTTTTACTCACAATGACATGACTGCTAATCCACGGGATATGTTTCAGATTATTGTCAGTGAAGTAACTGCAACTTTGCATCATTGCATTCAACAAGTTAGTGGCGAAAAGTAGGCTGAACCAGTTCCAGTTACATCGACACGATTTAAAAGAATTCTCTGAGGGAACTCATCTTATATTTTGCGCCAGAGTAGTGGACAACAAAGGGGTGGAGAAGATGGACAACGTTAGGTGATAACCCCATGTCTGCGTGTCTTCGGATCAATACAACATTTACCAGAGATCACAGTCACTGAAGTAACTAAGACTTTCAATCACGGGAAGGCTGCAAACAATTTATTTGCAGGCATCCAGAGACAGGACTAATCAGTAACAATGATTCTGAATATGCAATAGCAGGTTCTTACTCACTTCAGCATGACTGCTTATCCATAGGACATGTGTCAGATCACAGTCAGTAAAGTAACTGCGAATGTCCATGACGGGAAGGCACATACGATTTCTTTGCATTCAATCAGAGACAGCTTGTTACAGAAAGGAAGCATCAGTTACAATTTTCAACTTACAAATAATGGATGACCAAGGACTGTTGTAACTATACACATACATCATATGTAAACAGCAAATTATGAACTATTTCTGACCAAGAGTGTTAAAGCTTAAATGAATCATTTAACAATAGTCTTTTAATACTAATGTCTGTAGTATTCATATATTGTTTGTGTGTTGCGATGATGCAAAAACTGTTCAATATGTAAGACGTAATCATAATTATTCTTTTTATTATCATTATTTGTATTATTATTATTATCAGTATTATTATTATTATTATTAAAAAAATAAAATTATATATGTTTGCATCAAACATATTTATACTATATAAATATTTATGTTAAGTATATGGAAATTATTAATTGACCTGAGAAAACTAGAAATAGACGAACGTTTTGCTTCAGAATCCATAGTCAATCGTTACTTCTTTTATGGTAAGTTTGTACTCGAAAGGTGGTAAAAAAGGGAGTAAGGTTACTGGATATGCAGTAGAAGGTGCTTGCTCACGACGTCATGACTTCTAAACCATGGGACATGAGTCAGATCACTGTCAGTGAAGTAACTGCAACTGTGAATGATTGTAAAAAAACACGAGAAGTGTATTGCATTCAACAACAGGTAACTGGCCTAAAACAAGAAGCAGTTACAGTGCATTGAAATTAAATTTTCTGAATGAGTTCACAGACTGCTTATCCATCGGACATTTGTCAGATCACTTTCAGTGAATTAACTGTATACGTATTGCTTATCTATTTTCAGATGCTACCTCACGGCGGTATGACTGCTAATCCACGGGACATACGTCAGATCACTGTCAGTGAAGTAACTGGTATAACTGCTTATCCACGGGACATACGTGAAATCGTTTTCAGTGAAGTAACTGCAACCTAGAATGATTGTAAGGAGCACGAGAAGTGTGCTGCATTCAGCAACACGTAACTGGTCGAAAGAAAGAAGAGGCAGTTACAGTGAATTGAATTTATACATTTTCTGATGGAATATGACCTATATTTAGCTACAGCTATAGATTAAGAAATCATGGCAGTTTTCAATAACATTACATGTTTGCTGTTAACATCCAATCCAAACTGCCCGGCTATGAGGGTATAATACACAGTACTATTTGACAGTGCAGTGGAATGAAAACACAGGATAGTATTCACCAGCCGATTTTGAGACGTACGGTTAACAAACAGTCTAAAAGTCAACAATAAATATATGTGAGTTGTCTGTATAAGGCCTATGTCGCTTTTGTCATTACGTAATCTATTCCCAAGTTACAATGAAGTAACAAAAGGTGGTATATGTAAATTTTGACTCAAAAGTACAGCGATATTAGACCAGTATGTGCTGTGAAATGTTTTATATGATATGTTAAAACTTACAAATTACTTTAGTTTCAATAGGTCAACAGTTACGATGCGTCTATTACCTTACAAAAAATAATATATGTACTGCTTAAAAACCCTACACATAAGTAGCTTCTTTAATGTTCAAATTGTCGTCGAAAAGTGGTAAACAAGAGAGCGAAGATGATGTACAAACAAGGTCACGTTATAACTAATGATGTTTTGTGTGTTCTGATCCATCAGACATTTGTCAGAGATCACAGCCAGTAAAGTAGTAGCAACTGTCAATGACGGGAAGGCACATATACTTGTTTTGCATTCAACAAGAGACAGCTTGTTACTGGTAGGAAGCATCAGTTACAAAATAGAAATAGACGTATTGTTTGCTCCCAAACCATAGTCATACGTTACTTTTTGTATGGTCAGATTGTATTCGAATAGCTATACAACAAGAGAGTTAAGAAATTGGATATGCAAAGGCAAGTCCTTACTCACGGAGGCATAGTTGCTCATCCACAGGACATACGTCAGATCAATGTCAGTGAAGTAACTGAAACTGTTAATGACGGTCAGGCACACACGATTTAATCGCATTCATCAAGCGACAGCTTGTTCCAGGCAAGACGCGTCATTTACAATACATTCATCACCCCGGACTGAAGTCAGTATACACATACACAAATAGATCAGAGAGCACAAAACGTCCATGTAAGCTGAAGCAGAAGTACTAATTGGAACATTGTTCATTAACATTGGATGCTTCAACTGTATAATCAGTATGCTAGTGAAGAGTGTTCATTGACATTGTATGCTGGAACTGCTCAATCATTTCGATTGGAAACAATGTTCATTAACATGGGATGATCCAACAGAACAATATAAATCAGTTTGAATTACTTCGGACCTATAGTGTTAACGTTTTAATGGCACATTGTATTATATTTTTTAATAATTATTTGCTGTAATATTTATATATTGTTTATTTGTGTAATGTATTGATTTGCAATTTTTTCAGTATGGATTTAAGATAAGTTCTGCTTATTTTTATTATTGTTATTATTGTTATTATTATTATTATTATTATTATTATTATTATTATTATTATTATTATTATTATTATTATTATTATTATTATTATTATTATTATTATTATTATTATTATTATTATTATAAAATTGACAGTGTTAATTTTAGTATTGTTACTATTTAAACTGAAAATACTACAAAAATACGTATCCTTTGCTTGCAATAAATGGTCATATGTTACTACTATGTTACTACTATGATGGTCAAATTGTGTTGAATAAGTGGTAAAACAAGAGGAAGAAGTTAATGGATATGCAAAAGTAGGTGGTAATTCAAGACGGATTGACTGCTTATCCATGGGTCATACTTCAGATCGCTGTCAGTGAAGTAGCTGCAACTGTGAATGATATTAGGTAACACAAGAACTTTACTTCATTCATCAACATGTAACTTGCGAAAAGTATGAAGAAGCAGTTACAGTTAATTAAATTAAGATATATTTTCTGATGGAATATGACCCATACTTAGCTACAGCTATAGAGTAAAAAAGTCATGACAGTTTTCAATAACATTAAATATTTGCTGTTAAATGTTTTATATGATATGTAAGAAAACTTAAACATTACTTTAGTTTCAATAGGTCAACAGTTACGATGCGTCTATTGCTTTACAAAAAAACAAATATATGTCTTGCTTCAAAACCCTACACATAAGTAGCTTCTTTTATGTTCAGATTGTCGTCGACAAATGGTAAACAAGAAGGCGAAGATGATGGACAAACAAGATCATTTACAATCAATATGATTGGGAACAGTGTAAATTATCATTGCATGATAAAACAGCATAATCTGAATCAGTTTGACTTGCTTTTTACCTCACGTTTTAACAGAACATTTAATTACAGTTGTAACTAATAATTTGGTATAATATTTATTCATTCTGTATTTGTGTTATGTATTGATTTAGTTTTTCCCTATATTAATTTAATATTAGTCGAATTTATTATTATTAGTGTCATCATTTTTTTACTACTACTACTACTACTGCTACTGCTATTGCTTCCGCTTCTACTGCTGCTGCTGCTGCTGCTACAGCTACTGCTACTGCTACTGCTACTGCTACTGCTACTGCTACTGCTACTCCATAAGATACACATGCATTTAACATTTTTTTTATTTTTTGTTGACCTTTGACCTTGAAGGGTGACCTTGACCTTTCACCACTCAAAATATGCAGCTTCATGAGATACACATGCATGCCAAATATCAAGTTGCTATCTTTAATATTGCAAAAGTTATGACCAACGTTGAAGTTTTCGGACGGACGCACAGACTGACGGACGGACGGACTGACAGTTCAACTGTTATATGACACCCTACCGGGGGCATAATAACTTATAATAATAATATTATTATTATAAGTAAATGTATATCTACCCAGAGTAAAATAGAAATTGACGTATGTTTTTCTTAAAAACCCTAGTCATACGTTACTTCTGTCATGATCAGAAGTTATTCGAAAAGTGGTAAACCAAGAGAGTGAACTTTCTGGATATGCAAAAGCAGGTGCTAACGCACGGACTGCTTATCCGTGGGACATGTGTCAGATCACTGTCAATGAAGAAACTGCAACTGCGAATTATTGTAACAACACGAGAAGTGTATTGCATTCAACAACAGGTAACTGGCGAAAAACGGAAGAAGCAGTTAAAGTGAAATGAACTTAAAGACATTTGCGGAGGGGATTTAGCCTATTTTCAGCTACAGCTATATAATAACATAGCCCTGACAGTGCTCATGAACATTACATGTTTGCTGTTCAACACCTATCAACGCGGCACATTTTTGACGGTTTAGTACGCATTACTATCGGCCGGTGCAGAGGTCTAAAAATAGAGGATAGTATTTATCATCCGATTCTGAGACGGAGGGTTAACTAACAAAAAAATAAAATTAAGACAAAAATGGTTGTAAGTTAAAAATTGGTGCAACAACAGAGTGAAGCTGCTGGATAAGCGATACCAGGTGATTTCCCCCATGGTGATGTGTCTGCTGAACCAAAAGATATGTGTCACGTCAATGCCAGAGAAGACGTTTATGAATGACGATAATGTTCATTATATCTTTGTGTCATACTTTCAACAACAGACAAAAAGTGATAGACGGGAAGCATCAGTTACAACATAAGCAAGAGCTTGTCACAGTAGTGCCAAATCCCCGCAGATATGTGTTTTCTTGTATGAGAACATTTGTTTTTGAGAGTAGAATAATATTTGTAAAACATGGCACCTATGTCATCTATGTATATTTCAAGGATCAATTAGTTATATAGTGTTGGAGTTATGTTGTAGAGAATAAAATATATTGAATGAAAGAAAGGGAGGTAATTAAAAAAGAAGACTATAAACAGTTACTGTTCTTGATGACTGTATTTTTCCTTAAACTCATCTATTCATTTTACAGTGAATACTTCAGTGCTCAAATTAAAATATTATTGTTAAATTAGATAAAGGGAGATATTAAAAATTGACAAGCTAAAATATTTACTCTGAAATTAAATTACATATAATTTAAAATTATATAATAAAAAATAAAGAAATAAAGGATGATCATTCAAAAACTACGACCGAAGGAGTTATGGTTCATGTTCACTGCACTTCTCCTAGTTGCCATCTGTTTATATTTCTAGTTTGACGTAAATCCCTTCAGTAGATTAAGAGTTATGCTCCGGACAAAAAATTACTTTGAAATAAAATAAATGGTGATAATTCAAAAACAAAGGTAGATAGAGGTATTGTTCTTAGTCACTGCACTTCTTCTACTTGCCATCTGTTTATATTTCAAGTTTCAAGTAAATCCTTTCAGTAGATTTAGAGTTATGCTCCGGACAAAAATTAACTTTGAAATTATATAAAGGGAGATAATTCAAAAACTAAGGTATGGTTCTTGATAACTGCACTTCTCCTAGTTGCCATCTGTTTATATTCTAAGTTTAAAGTAAATCCTTTGAATAGATTTTGAGTTATGCTGTGCACAAAGTTTTGGACGGAAAGTCGGACAGACGGACGGATGGACAGACGGACGGACGGAGACTATTAATATATCCCCTCCGAATTGTTTTTCGGCGGGGATAAAAAACGCTCCACATGTGCATGCATGTTGTGCTCAGGTGAGCTTATTAAAGAAAACCTGTCATTTGTTTTAGGAGTTCAGTATGTAGTCTCAACACGGATCATACAATTAACATGTGGATTGCATGTAACAAAAAAACGCTGTTTAATATTCATTGTGTTCTTTCAAAGAACATCAGATGTACATGAAAAAAGAAAGGGACCAAAAGATAAACCATCCTTTAGCTGGTTAAAAAAGAACGAACATAGTTGGATGGAACAGAGCAGGATATACCTGAGCAAAATGCGTCATAACAAAATATGCATAGTTTTCATGAATCAAAATAATGGCATGCTACAAACCGCTCAATAACATAAAACATGTGTGTTCAATTGCCACCAAGGGGTTTCAGAAGAGATTGTTATTGAAGTATTGAATATTTCAACCAGTAACAGGATGGTTACGTTTTGTTTCAAAAATGATGTTTAAAGCACTTTGAAATACACAAAAAGGAACATGCGTGTGGTTGATATCCAGTTACTGATGGTTAGGGTTGAACACATTTTTAGTAAATAGTGACGACTACGGTTGAAAAAAGGACACGCCTGGATATGATGTAGCAGGCGCTTACTCACAAAAGATTGACTGCTTTTCCAAGGGCCATGTGTCAGATCACTGTCAGTGAAGTAACTGCAACTGTGAATAAATGCAAGGAACAAGAGAAGTGTTTTGAATTCAACAACAGGTCACTGGCGAAAAGTAATCATAGTGAATTGAAATTAAATAAATTGTGTGTGTTGGAATGTAGCGTATATTAGGCTACAGCTATAGAATATAAAAGTCATAACAGTGTTCATTAACACAACATCCAAGCGTGGGGAAGAAACCCAAGCATATTATTTACTATCCGATTCTGAGACGTAGGGTCAACAAAAAGACTACCACCTGAGACAAAAATACTTGTGAGCTCTTGTACGAGGCATATGTCGCTCTTTTCATCTCCTTAATCTTTACCCAATACATAAAGACGTTATAAAAGTGGAACTAAGTTTGACTCACAAGTGCAGCACATTTAGACTCTAATATACAGTAGAATGTTTCATATCATTGGTTAGAAACCTACAAATTGCTGAAGCTTCAATAATATATTAACAATTATAATATGTCTATGACCTGCGAAAAATAGGAAATATATTCTTTGCTTCCAAACAAAAGACCTTTGTTACCTCTTTTATGGTCAGAGTAGTGGTAAACAAGAAAGTAAAAATTATGGACTAAAAATGTCCGATGATAACTCACGTAGCTGTGCGTTCTCATCCATAAAATAGTTGTTATAGATCACTGCCAGCACTGTAATAGCGACTGACAATGACTGGAAGAAACGAACAATTGATTTAAATTTAACCAGAGACAGCGTGTTACAGGCAGTAAGCATCAGTTACAATGAATGGATGACACAGGACTGTATTCATACACCAATAGATCACAGAGCACAACATATCCATCTAAGCTGAGACAGCACAATCAGAATGATAGGAACAGTGTTCATTTACAGTTCATTCTTATACAGCACACAATGCGTGAGTTTGAATTGATCATGAGCTAAAGTGTTGACGTTTCATTGATATTTTGATACTAATTTTTAATTTGCTGTAGTAATAATGTTTATTTGTGTTTTTTTTAATGATTTACTATCGTTTTCATATTCATTTAAGATTAGTCGTACATAAAATTATTATCACATTTTTTTTATTATTTATATTTAAGTATTAAACATATTTGAACGATGAGACCTAGGCAAAGAAGACGTAAACGTGCGTTCTGCTTCTGCGTCCAAGCCAGTGTTATACGTTACTTCTTTTATGTTCATCTTGTATTCGAAAAGTGGTAAAGCAAGAGAGCGAAGTTGTGGGATATACAATAGCAGGTGATTATTCACACCTGCATGACTGCTTATCCATAGGGCATGCGCCAGATCACAGTCAGTGAAGTAACTGCTGATCCATGAGACATGCCTCATATCAGTGTCAGTGAAATAACTGCTAATCAATGGGACATACCTCAGATCACTGCCATTGAAGTAACTGCTAATCCATTGGACATGTGTATGACCACTGTCAGTGAAGTAAATGCTAATCCACGGAACATGCGTCAGATCATTGTCAGTGAAGTAACTGCTTATCAATGGGAAATACGTCAGATCACTGTCATTGAAGTAACTGCTAATCCATGGGACATGTGTATGACCACTGTCAGTGAAGTAACTGCTAATCCACGGAACATGCGTCCGATCATTGTCAGTGAAGTAACTGCTTATTAATGGGAAATACGTCAGATCACTGTCATTGATGTAACTGCTAATCCATGTGTCATATGTCAGATCACAATCATTGAAGTAACTGCTAATCCATTGGGACATATATCAGATCAAAATCATTGAAGTTACTGCTTATCCATGGGGAATATGTAAGATGACTGTCAGTCAGTGAAGACACTGCAACTCTGAGTGAGTGTAAGGAACACGAGAAGTATATTGCTTTTTATTGCAGGTGACAGGCGAAGTAATGGCAGCGTTGATTAGCATAACATATTCGACGTAAAGCTGCCAGTTTAAACAGTGCATGGATTTAAAACCAAGGATATAATTTACCATACAATTCTGAGAAGTAGGTTGAACACAAAAACTAAACATGAAGACAACATAATGTTGTAAGTTATCCTGTTCGATGTATATGTCGATTTTGTCATTACGTAATCTGTTTTTAATATAGAATTAAGTTATACAAGATGCTACATGTCAAGTTCGACACAAAGAACAACACATTAGGGCCATTGTATAAAGGGAAATGTGTCGTATTATTTGAAAGCACCCTATTAATAACTTTAGCTTTAACGGAAAAAGTTTTTGCAATTATAATATGTCTCTGAACTGAGACACATAGGAAAAATATGTTTTGCTTCCAAACCATAGACATATGCTACTTCTTTGTGGACAGAATGTCATTGAATAACGGTAAACACGAGAGATAAAATGATAGACAACCAGTGGTTGCGTGTTTTTTAAACCTTAAGACATTTGTGAGAGATCACTGTCATTTACGTAACAGCGACTGTCAATGGCGGGAAGGCACATACCATTAATGTGATTCTCATTCAACAAGAGACAGCTTGTTCCAGGCAGAAAGCATCAACAACATGAATTGATGACCAAGGACTGTACACAAACACACATAGATCACAGAGCACAAACTGCTCTTGTTAGCTGTAACAGCACAATCAGTATGATTGAGAATAATGTCAATTAAAATAACTTGCTTAAACAGAATATTGTGAATCATTTTTAACCTAGAACCCAGGTCTCATATCAGCAACCAACATTTTGTTTCTTTAAACTGGTTGCCGGTTTCCAAAAGAGTGGAACAAATTACACTATGTCATGTATTCAAAATTAAGCATGGTCTTTCTCCAAGCTACATGAGTCAAAACTTTGTAACTCAGGATTCTGTTCATTCTTATAGAACTAGGTCTAGTGAACATGGGTCATTTGTGCCTCCAAAGGTTAAAAGTTTTGGGATTAAGTCGTTTGCTTACCTAGGATGTAAGTTATGGAACATGTTACCTCCACATATAAGGAGTATTCCCACTTTCGATACTTTTAAAGGAGCGGTTAAGAACCACTTTTTAGAATGATGATTATTGTCCTATTTATTCATGTTTTGTTTTCAACTCCTAACTAGTCCCAAGAGTAATGTGATATTATTTTATTTGTAACGTTGTGCTTTTAGTCTGAGATAGCTACATAGATCAGTTACTATAAGGTATTTCTTTTTTATCTTGTTACATTGTCATAATAAATTGAGCAACAGCATAGTTGAGTCATTTTTATAAATACCTTTGTTCTTTTATATTGTAATGATTTTTTTTTTCATGGTCCATGCCTCTCTATGTCAGACCACCATCAGTAGAAAGGACCACAATGGAAACAAGAGATTATCATCTCTTTTTTGTGTCATCCTTGATATTGATGCTTACTGACATGGTTCATCACACAGCATTTCATTAATAACATATTTTAAATGTTGTTAAATTTTAATGTATGTATGTGTTGTTGTATTATGTTATGTTGCTCATTATCGAAATAAATCTATCTATCTAACCTGCTCCTGACCTTACGTGTTAACGTGTCAATATAACATTATACTATACTTTTCAATTAAATTAAGTATATGCATATGTATCTAGTGTTTATTTGTGTAATGCATTGATAGAAATAAACAACACAAATAAACAAATCATTCTTAGATCTGCACATGTAATTGTTCACGGCCTTATTCATTCAGTAAAGTGACTCCCACTCCTAAGCTAACCAACACAAAGTCCATCGACCTACATGTTCTATCAGTGGAGCTGGAAACTGTTCTTGAACCCAAGTGAAGAAATGCTCTTTCAAAAGACTGAAAATGCATACAGTGTGAATTTCAGTTTAGACCGAAACTTAAAATGCATTTGTTTTGCGTTTTCTATGACACCTCAGCTTTTGGGTTATAGAATTGTGCAGAGCGCAAATAATGTTTTGCGCTATATAGCTGTATTTGTATTTTATTATATATTTGCAAACTTTTCAATATGGAATTAAGATGAATCTTACTTATTTGTATCATTATTACTTTATAATTATTATTATTACTTTTATTATTTTTACATTTATTATAATATTATTGGTTCAAAGAGTATTTATTTTGATACTTTGAACATGACATGTTACTAAAAACTTATATGAATTCTTATCCATAGGTGTTCTTAGACCGTTAACGAAATTAACACATGTTACCAGTTAAAACAATAACTAATTAGAAGTATGTTTGTTTACATTGAAGCGTAAATGAGCTGCTTAGGCATATATTTAGATATATGAAAGATAGAGCAGGAATAGAGTTAGACAGAGTGGAATATTATTATTATTATTATTATTATTATTATTATTATTATTATTATTATTATTATTATTATTATTATTATTATTTTTATTTTTATTATTAGTAGTATTAATATTATTATTATTATTAGTAGTATTATTAATATTATTATTATTACATGAGCAAACTAGAAATTGACGTATGTTTTTGCTCCCAAAGTATAGAAATAAGTTACTTCTTTTATCGTAAGATTGGATTTAGATATTGAAAGAACAAGAACGTGAAGTTGGTGAATATGCAATAAAAGGTACTTTCTCAGGTCGGAAGCTCTGCTTTATCATGGGACATGTGTCAGATCACTTTCAGAGAAGTAATTGCAACTGCATATGGTTAAAAGGAACACGAGAAGTGTCGAAAAGTGGTAAATAAGCTTAACGAAAACCGCTCTAGACAAACGCAACTGTTACATAACAGACCATTTAACTGAATTCGACGGTGAACATAAATCGAAACTGAGACCGATTATCGACAAGGCACTAAGAGATAAGAAAACTGTGAAATATCGCAACGATGCGCTTTTCATTGACGGTCAGCGCTACAGGGGACCGATACCGACACAATCTGAAACCACGGGCCGAACGCCACGGATAGAACAATATAATTAGGGAGAAGCCCAACTACATTCTGACATTAGTATTCTGACATGGAACATTAACGGATGGACAAACAAAAACTGCTAACAGAGAAAGGAAATAATGTACAGATCGAATGCGGATATAATATGCCTAACGTAAAAAATAAAATAAAAAATGAAGTACTTTATTTTCGAAATTTACGGAAAAAAATTATCTATCAATATTAATACGATAAACTATGTCATTTTTTATTATCGTGATCCTTATCTTTTCCAGCACTATATTGGTTAAACTCTATGACTACACCCTTACATGTCAACTTAGTGACTCGTAAGCCATTTTTATTGTTCTGCATATATATTTATATTTATTTATTGATCGTTTTATTTCTGTAAATACCAATGAGATTGTCTATGTATTATGTGTCACTTCAATAAAAAATACAACTACAGAGAGAAGATGATGGATAAACAATACCAGATGACAACCCAGGTTGGTGTGTCAGCTGATCCAAATGACATGTGTCCAATCAGTACCAGTGAAGTAGCTGCGACTGTCCAGGCCGCAATTCACAACCGGTCCATTCGTGTTGCATTCAGCAACAGCCAACTGGTGAAAGGAAGGAAGCATCAGTTACAATATTCATGAAAAGTTTGTTTGCACCATCAGAGGTAAATTTTGTGTGACATTTGCATTTCAGGACTGCACTCAAACGGTTCCGGCAGACTGTTGCACAAATCTATTCGATAAACACGCCTTGTTTTATAGACATTAGCTCTCAGAAACAAATGTGATTCCACACACAACATCTGGATATACCTTCCACCAGCTGTACAGCTGAAACGTTGTCAACATCCTCGTTACACAGATGTGAATTGCCGTAAAGTCTGGTTAATGAAGGCAGTGGTAGGAATGTTATAATGTGAGCACTACCAGGAATGTAACGCTGTGATTGATGCCAACCCAGACGACACCACTGTCTGGAGGGTGATGATATGAGACCTGATCAAACGACGTCACTCCAAGAATTCGGAGGTGAGTTCTGATAACAAATCTTATTGCCAGCATTGCGATGATGTGATGCCCTATCAAACAACGCCATTGCCAGGAATGTAATTATGTGGTTGCATATTACACGACGAAACGGCGAGGTACGTGAAGATGTGAGGCCTTGTAAACCGTCTGAAATCTCTGAAACACAGTAATACTAGAATTATAATTAAGTCGTAGCTTAATTTATATATTGCCTCCCAATAATATATGTATATCTTGAGCAACGTGCATTAAACGTTATAAAACACCAATACCGCTGTGGGCATTATACTTTTGTTCGTTAAAAGCGTAAAACCATTATTCTAGTTTCTGGTTGCCTGGTTACCATTCAATATGTTACCACCATAGAATTTTTTTTAGTTTAAAAGTTTAAAAATAAATTAATTGTATTTTCAAAAGAAATAATGAAACTCCAGAAACATTATTAGGTAAGAAAATTGCATTCACCCAATAAATACCTTTATTTACGGCAAGTGACAAATTGCCTATACAAAACAGGAAAATGCATACAACACGACGTGAAACAAAAACATGATTACAGTTTGGGTGACCGCCTTTGAACGGTCAATGCAAAGCATTGGGAATACAAACTGATTGGATGCGAATCCAACATTAACATGTAAGTTATTTTAAGCCCAGCATATATAACTAACATACAAGTGAATGCATGAATGCTGCAGATAGTGCATATGTGACCACTTACTTGATATATACTATGTTTACATGTGTTTCTAACGTGGGGATTTTTACCCTCAATATAAAAGTGTAAGTTATATTAAGCTCAGCATATATAACTAACATACAAGTGCAAATAAAAATTGACCTCACAGCATTGTTAGACCAATACAAAATAATGTTGTGGTTCAGGTTACGGGCCAAAACAATAGGGTAGGTAGGTAGGAAAAACATTTTTATTTTTTATTTTATCTTGCTTAAGGCTAAGACAAAATAATGTTGTGGTTCAGATTACGGGTCAAAAAAATAGGGTAGGTAGGTAGGATTTTTTTTTTTTTTTTTTTTTTTTTTTGGGNTTTTTTTTTTTTTTTTTTTTATTTTATCTTGTTTAACGGCTTTTTTGCCAACACATACATAGGCAATCTATCACAAAAACCATTTTGTTGCTTATTATGATGAATAGTCAATTCATGGTTTCAACATGGCTCTAGCCATGCATTGCCACTTTATCCATATCAAAAACCAACTTCAGAAATCTTTGTTATATAGAGAAAAATACTGTTACTAGTGTACTTCTAGCTTTGTCCATGGTCCTCCTGAAAAGACAAAATGGCACTACAGGTTTAAAAACAGGATATAAAACAGAAACACAAATGTTCTTAATACATGCACACTACAATTTAAAACTCTGATTTAAAATATTTGCATACATATTTTGCACTACTTGATATTTTATATATTAAACACTTTATATTAAAAAAAATAAAAAATATGCTGCAGTTGTTTACCATCTAAGTTTGACATGGGTTCCCATAGGCTTGACTTTTCGTGAAATGTACGGACACGGGTTTCCCGTAGCTTAAAAAAAATGGGCCTGGGTGTCCATAGCTTTTCAGGAAAAATCTGGGCATTTCATGTAAAATTTGGGAATGGGTTCCCCCTATTAAGACTTTGCACAAACAAATTGAGCATAGGTTCCCCAAGCCTAGGCATTTCTTGAAAAACGTGCGCATAGTTTTTTTTAGCCTTGGCATGGATGGATTTTCAATAGAAGCAGGGACAAGAGAAGTACTGTTTAAATTATTAGAAGGTCTTAAAGGAATATAACCATCCAAAAAGGTAAAATGACCAATGTCCAAATCAAAGTCATCACGTTTGTCGTAAAGACTAGGGGCCCAGCACACATTTTTGAAGCCACGCGTATATTATAAGTCTTATAACGCTCAATTGGTCATTGTCGGCTCGGGAACTACTTATATGTACCACGGGTACACTTAATATAATAAAACGTACCTGGTCAATTTATACTGTACCCGAATTTTATTACCGCCCAAAATCCGATGTCGTAAAACGCGCAACGAAATAAGAAAAAACATTCTCTTGAACAAAACCTGCATCAACATGCTTTTTTGATTATGGGTTTCGATAATATAGAGGCCAGTTGACAAAATACTGACACAAATATGAACATAATTAATTTGAAAAAATAGCCGTCAACGACCAATTTAGCGTCAGAATTCCCGGGTACGTTTTAGTATTTTGTCCGTGCCCGGGGTACACTTAAGTAGTACTGGAGCCGACAATGACCAATCGAGTATAATAAGCTACCAGCACGTCGACGCATAGTTACAACGCACGCGTGTACGCTTTAACTGATCAACCGCAAACATGAAAAAGGGACCTCTAATTCTATAACGAACAAATGAATGCTGCAGAGAGTGCATATGTGACCACTTTCTTCGGATATACTTTGTTTACATGTGTTTCTATAAGAATAACAAAACGAAGTGATCATAGAGCACACACTTGTATTTCAGCCGCGCTCTGGTGGGCTTAATGCATGTGCGTAAAGTGTCCTCCCTGATTAACCTGTGCACTCGAAAATGCTAATCAGGGACGACACTTTCCGCCTAGTCTAAATTTGCGTTTAGAAAACACTTCTTTTAAATGAAAAAAATCCTTAAAGCGGAAAGTATCGTCCCTGATAAGTCTGTGTGGACTTCACAGGCTAATCAGAGACGACACTTTATTCACATACATTAAGCCCTGTTTTCCCAGAGCGCGGCTCTTTTGTTGTAACCAGCGATCATATTGGTTGAATTCATACCTGGATTTACGTGTGGTTTTAAACCCTTAATATAAAATGTTGGTATCCCAGTTTGGATATTTTCGTAAACGGGTCTAAATTTGACGTAAACCTTTATATATAATAAACAATACATTAAAATTGTAAACAAGATATCTAGCGGAAATTTATATCAATTTCGATATTAAAATTTGACTAACACAAAAAGCGTATTAAAATTGATTATAAGTAATACATTAAAATCAAAATCATTATATGTGGAGCGTCGTGAGAAAACCGGGCAAAATGCTTGTGCGTAAAGTGTCATCCCAGATTAGCCTGTGCAGCCCGCACAGGCTAATCAGGGACGACACTTTCCGCCTAAACTGGATTTTCGCTAAGCAGAGACATCATTTAAACAATAAATACCATAAAAGCGGAAATGTCGTCCCTGATTAGCCTGTGCGGACTGCATGAAGCATGAGATTTGAACATAAAACATCATGAGTGTATATATCCATGAGGAGAACACATACAAGAATAACACAACACGTTGTTATTAAACAGTTATTGCCCTGCTTATCCATCTGAACCCATCAATATAGAAAATGTCTTCGCCGGGGTATAGAAATTAAACGAATTTGCTTGTTTATGTTTACTTTCGTGTTGTACAGATTGGCTTCTTCCTAATATGTATAACGAGACGTGTATGCTTTTTTATTAATTCTGGGCTGATGTTATTCTAGCAATGAGCCGATTTAAATGTGTTTAGTTAATTCATGTGTGTTTACTGCTCTGGCTACGATTGGTTTATTTCCATAAATAATATTTCTCTCCTGCCGCGCCTTTTATATTTTAAGTTAAACTAATGCACCAAACGGGAACGTGTCCGGCAATCGTCGGTCAACCTTGAAGAAGCGCGTTGTTGGTGCTGGAATTTAACTCATCAAAGAATGGATCGACGTACGTCAGAAAATGTATCCTTTGATGGAGGCCGAGTTACAGGAAGTTTACATATGGCACAATTAAACATCAAAAGACTCTGTAGCAAACTCGCGGAATCAGACTTTGAGGATATTAACAAATACCGATGACGGTATTATGTCAAAGGACACTTGGATAACTATTACCAACAAATGCGTGCAATCTAAATTAACAATGATATTGTTCAAACCATCTCTTCCGAGATAAATCATCAAATTCAGAAAAGGTCGTTATTAAGGCGGTATCTCGACATATAACGATATCTATTTGAGTGATAAAGCTTCTATGAAAGACATCAGTGCCTTGAAAGTTTGAGCCAAATCCACCGAATAGTTAAAAATGAGTTAACTACTGGAAAAAGATATATGAAAAATGACCATAGTTATGTATAATTCTCTCTTTGAGTTTGTTATCGACCACATAACATAAAGGTCATTCAGCTGCGGAAGTTTGTAAACAAAACACTAGCCGTCTACTTCGAGTTTCGTGGCTACAATTTTGAGGCTTTTATTTTCTATAGTGAAAAACAGACAAATGCTCATTATTCTGAAGAAATCGGTTGCAGCCTTACATATATTTCTTTATAATCAGCTATACATTAAGGTAATTCAGCTGTGAATGTTTGAGAAAAATCAATCAATGATTTAAAATGATATCAGTACAAAAGCTACTGACGTCCAGACTTATCCCGGGCTCGAGTCCCGGACTCGTCTTCTGACATTTTGCGACAATGTGGTGTCGTGACGTTACCTGGGTATATTCTTAGAGGCCCATGGTTAATTATATAGCTCCCCAATTCCGTTGATATCAAGACGAATACAAATCCGATTGGGGCATGTTAGTAAATGTATGCACTTGATAACGTTAGGGGAGAGGTTGTATGGCGGCCCAGTAAGCTCAGTCGGAGAGCAGTCACGCTAATAGCGAGGTGTCCCTGGTTGTTATCCCGGACTGATGGCGCAATTTTCTCGCTCTTGGACATACGGACACGCGCAATACTTAGTACTGTCTGCTTTATGGGGGCATTATAAAGCATAACCTATTTGCTCTTCTTTGTAAAAAAAACATAAAGCGGTTTTTACTAGTGAAGAAGGCTAAGCGAACGATTAGAATTACTTTTTACAATGAAAGGTATTATAACTGTAAATTAAAAAAGAATTTATCATTTGGTTGACACAACTCCCTCTCAAATTAAGCATGCAACGATAGTGATAACAAAACAAATACACACAACTGGCTTAATATTTATTTTTTCTGTGCGAATTTAACTAAAATATTGCAATAAAAAATGAGCAGATACTTATAGTGTACAAAACCCAACCAAATGAGTAAGACCAATCTAAGTGTGTCATGCATAATTGCTTGGGACTTTTGATAAGAATTCAAACAACTCAAAATATTTGAAAAAAAACGTTTATCAAAGCAAACTAGTTAAGGGGAAATAATAAGTACTATCAATAAAAGGATGACACACAGTACTTATATGTGTGCGGTACTTCAATATGAACACTCAATGGTGAGGAGAACTTTGATACTTCGTTAATGGGAATACATTGGCATGAGAATGAAATTTTCTGAGTAATAATCTATCTTTGAATGATCGAAGCCCGTACATATTCATACCATATTCCATATTTCTCTACTAATTTTTCGTAAACATTGTGTCTTCCTGAATGGCTGTAAGTATTTAAATTATAAACCAATAGTTCAAATGCATAATACTAAACAGTTCAAACCAATGTACTGCCAAGAAAGAAAAATTTGACCTATTCAAAATATTAAATGTCATAAGTGTAATATGTATGAATATGTCAAACTCATAAAACTTTAAGTTGTAAGGAGTAATTCAACAGTTTAAAAGGCGAAATTCTTTTACTAACGACAATTGACCAATTCGCTGTACACTACAACACAATACATACAATCTGTCCTAAAACTAAAATCATAAGAAACAAAATTAACATTAACAAAACAATCAAATGCCGTACAAGGCTTAACATAGGTATTGATAAGTACCTATCAGAAAATAAGAAGTGTTTATCTACAATAATACGTATTGTGTAGGTACATGGTCTCTCGATTTTACTTATTCAGACACCTAATACTTATACTTAAGTTTTTGCAAATAAATTGCCCACATGTATAAACACGGCATAAAAATAAAGTGAACACGGTGATTATCAAAACAATAATAACTATACACGCAGATATTCGCAATTCGAATCTAGGAATGCTTATATACAAACTATTATCTTTGATAGAAAAACATGAACAACAACATGACAACAACTCACTATAAGTGAACACTACAATCTCATAAGCATGAGTATTCATTACGATTACAACAAAATGTTCTCATCAGTAATGCAAGCAAATATTATTATTAAAACATATTTTTATTTAGCGCTGTTATGTGAATGAGAAAAACACATACATTACATATAAATGGTAAAACTTTAAATAATGTTGCATATGTACGGATCACGGTATGGGCATTTAGAGCATATGTAAATGCATATTTGTTCTTTATATTTTTGGTTACTTGATATTATTAATACCATATTTAAAGGGACTGTATACCACGAATGACGAACACAGAAAAGTTCTAAAATACAGTATTTTTTTTACAATTATTAGTTTATATTGATTAAAATATCACGACTGGTATATAACATTACTTGAAATGAGTTGTNGTTAAATTGAGAATGTCATTTAACATAATGCAATTGTCAATAAGCAAAATGAAATTGTTATTGAGCAAAATGAAATTGTCATTTTGCAACATGAATGGGTGGCGGATAAACCCTTCCATAGGTATACGATATCATGTCATTTTTTGTATTCTTTGCATCTATTATATAAAAAAACTAGCATGCATATAATGCATATAATGATAATCCAAGGCTAAAGGTTGGCACAAATGAGCACACATGTACTTTAAAGATCAGTTGTAATCATTGTTAATCTAATCTGTTACAAGAACGCTTGTTCTTTGCATGCAAACAAATGCTAATGTAGAAGAGAGATGATGAATTTCTAAATTAACCGTGCAATAACTGAAATTCATTATTGTGTTCATGTTGATATTACTAAACATATTATCATTCACAAATTATTATGATAAAAAGAGCCTTAGAAACTGTAAGTGCAGTGTTATTGAAAGCAAAAAGACTTGAAAAGGATTGGCAAGTTAGTACTTATAATTGAAGTTATGCTCACACACATTTCAGTGACGTTCAAATAAAGCAAGTGTGGCGTAAATATATAAGTGGCGTCATATATTAAGTCCAATTTGACTTTGATTATTTACATTACACCGACGATACACCAATAAATAACAATATTACATACAGTTTATGAGTTGTGTAAATATTTTTTTTAATATATCAGTAAGTGTGGGAATTTTGTTTCTTATTATTCATACGCTGATAGTGTTCGTGCAATAAAATCCTTCAGTTTGCATTATTGGTGTAACAACATAAATTGGGTGAGACGTTTTTCTTTCTGGGCAAAAGTCCCAGATTTACAAACGATGTTTGTACAGTTGTTGCATTACATTCTTATTGCTTTTGCACATTTATATATCAGTTATATTTTAAGTATTACTTTTTTTTCTATTGTATAATAGTCATGTTTTGGATATGCCGTAAATAAATGACTAACGTATAATGATGTATTTCCTGATAATGATTGTGGAGTTCCATTATTACTTTATATTGCACAGTAAACGATTAGATGTGATTATTTATAGACTTAATATAGTCAAAAAGACGACAAGTAAGTCAAAACCCACATGAGACAAAGGGTTGAATATTATCATTTGTCTAGAGCTATATTGAAACTTTTCTTTTTTTTATGTGATTCACGTATCCACAGCATGTCATACAATAAATTCTGTTCTGTTTAATAAATTGCTATAATCGCGTATATATATGATAAATAGTGATAAATAAAACCCACACGCATGTTTATTTTACTCATATTGTTTAAAATATTTTATGAGGAAAAAACGAATTAACTTAATGATGATTTAAACTGATGTAGAAATATTATGTGAGCACTTTACGTACGCTTCTCCCTCACTAGAAACATAAATCGTCGTTCAAGTAACATTTATCTTGACTATCTGCCAAATGGCCTTTAAACCGGCCTTTAAAACTTAAAAGCGTATACAATTAATTAAACAATATACTAGATCAAAGATAAAAGAGATACGAGGTAATTAAGGTGAAGTAACACGTGAAATTCAGTCATTATGTGACAGAATTGGTAAATTTAGCGAATTATATAGTCAGTAGATAGCACTCATCCAAGTGATTTTCTTTTACAGAATGATCGCGCATATTTAGAATATTATGTAAAATAATACGCTTAATTAAATTTTAGCATTAAAAAACTCGCTCACATAAACATAAATCGATTGAATATTTCATAACTTGATGTCACACAATGATGACAATAATATTTTAATGGTGCACACAAATACTCAATTTCATTGTATATTCTGTGAAATATTGCCGAAAATAATTATATATTTCAATATCAAATTCAGTTGTGACAACTAATGTATGCTTTTTGTCAGACAAGCACCAACCAAACTGACAATATAATTATACATATATCAAATACCGAACAGGCAAACAGTTTTAACATTTTTTTCCGTCTCCATACCCTCATTAAATGACTCGACTGAAGTCCTACCCACATTTATAAATATTGCAAACGAGATAATGCTAAATTTATTAATTCTAAATCAGAGATCCTAGATATTACCAAATGTTTATTAACAAGAAAAGCTGTAGGCGAATATCTTATATACCTCAGGCATCTTGCTTTAAAGAAAACTGTTTTCATAGACCATATGTAATTTATTTAAACATACATCATTAGAGGAATGTTCATTTTCAGATTATCAGATTATTGAGTGTCATCTATTGTAATGGCATTATTTACAAGAGTACTATGATAGCCCTTTAGTGCTCACCTGAGTTCAAGGCCACGCATGTTCAGAAATTGACCTTATATAAGGTACGAACTTAGTACAAGAACATTGCAATAAACCTAAATGAACAATACATGTGTCCATATGGCCTGAATGCCCCCCCCCCCACATTTTACTTTTTCTCAAAACATTTATTATGCCAAACAAAACCTGTTTATGCCCAAATTATACTTTTGACTTCTTAATGTGACCTTGACCTTTGTGGTAATAAAACAAGTGATACGTGCGACGTCCGGTGTCGTCATGGTAGTCGTTTGTGATAAGTTGTCTTAAAATTGAACGATGAATATAAAAGCGTGATCATGACCTCTGAGGTAAGGAGAGTAGTCTTACACATCAAATACCGTGGCAGGTCGTTAGTGGTAAGGTATCTTAAAATAAGTGTCAATCCGAATAAGCTGTTTTATGACCAAAGTCGATCTTTAAAGTATGACCTTGACCTTTGAGATGGGGATAAAAGTATACCGCGCGACGGATCGTCTTTTGAAAAATTCCTCTTCTGATGAATTGCATTTGCGCCAAGTAATAAAAAAAACCATCAATATTTGGCAACGCTAAGTGTGAGACAGGAATTAGTATAATGTTTTATGGCTTAATGTGATTTTTTACAACAACGTGTAACCTTGGCCTTTGAGGTAGGGAGACGGTTGTTACAAGCGACGTGTCGTCTTATTATGGTTTATTTTGTGTCAAGTCATGTGAAAATCCGTCAATTTATGGCGAAATTATGACTGAGACAGGAATGTTCAAGTTTTGTACGACCCATTTTTTTTGTTTTAGATTTACACATTTTTAGTTTTGATATTTGCGAGGAAACAGTAATACTGAACATTTACCATGATGTACAATATCCATTATATGCATCTGTTGACGATTTTAGAACCTGATCAAAAACGCGAAACGATTGAATAACTTGGAGAGTTCTGTTTGTTTCGTTATATTTTGTGACATTACGAGGGCTGCTAGACTTTTACTCCAAGGGTCAGTGGTTTGAGTCCCGGTGTGGATTACTTTGTTTTTCTTTCTTTATTTTTTTTTTATACTGGATCTTTTTAGTTCCGATGTTTACATTTATTAATTTAATGCATTTTAAGTGACAGTTCGCGGAATAGATCGTGGTTTTGCATATAAATCATATAGCGAGAAATAAACTTTACATACATTCATTGAAATATATTTTCTATCGAGGTTGACATCGAAAACCTGGTCAAAATCGGATTGAATCGATAAAATAATATATAAATGATCATAAATACATGCAATAGGCAAAACTCATTGCAGTGTCGCGAGTTATGCAAATTATATCTATATTAAGCTTCCGCTAAACATTATTAGCATATGGAAGATAAATACATAGATTTAGCAAAAACGTACCGTTGCAACTCAGTTTCCGTCTGTTACATATGCATTTGCATTTGTTCTTACCTTCTCTCCACTAAATTCGCCCGTATCCGCATTTTTGTTTGTTTAGATTTGAATCAACATGTCGATTCATGAATATTAATGAGGTCGTTTTCGTACTTTACCGTACTCGACCTCAAAATAAAAATCGCTCTATTGTTTGTTTTCAACCGATTTGAACCGGATTTTCAGTGATATCCTCAATAAAAACACGTTTTCTTACGATTCTGCCCATATATATATCCGCGAAATGGATTTGNAAATCGCTATATTGTTTGTTTTCAACCGATTTCAACCGGATGTTCAGTGATATCCTCAATAAAGACACGTTTTCTTACGATTCTGCCAATATATATCCGCGAACTGTCACTTTAAGGCAAAATCTAAGAAACATATAATCTAGGTTGTTAAACGTAAGTTATTTTAATTCTTAAAATGATGTCATTACAAGCTAAATATATCCAAAACTAATCTTGTTTAAGCCAAATTTGAAAAATAAAAACGATATCTGATTGATAATACTTGCACTATAGCTTTACATGTTTTAAAATTACCAATGCTGGATTTAAAGTGTAAAACGTCAACCCTTACTATAAAAGCTTATTGTGTGCACTTATTGCATCATACACCTTTATTGAGATAAAATATTTGAAACCGACATGACCAATAGACTTGTCAGCGCAATCCCAAAGCAGCTTGAACATTTGTTCTTTATAAACACAGTAAAAGATCAAAATCCCATTTTTGTTATCAATTTCAATGAGCGTGTCAGGGGGAAGGTCTCTTGTCTTTGTAATAAAATGAATAAATTGGCGTAAATGGTTGTTCTCCAACAATGTGCATTTATGGATGCAAATTCTGTGATAGTTGGGTCTAGTTTATAAATATTTATAAACTGATATGAAATACATACTTCAGTAAATTCTTTGGATATAACCGTCTTAGCTGGCCTAAGATTTTCTTTCAGTGCATTTTCGTATCAATGGATATGATTTGACAATGGCAAGTGATACTCTATTTAGTTGATGAAGATATGAAACTAGTATGTAATCCGTTGTTGGCATGATATATAGAAGCAAAACTAAAACCCTGCGTTAAAGGATATTGTATGGATACATCTTTTGTTATATGACAAATATTTATACGTTATTACAAAGGAATTGTCACCTAAAAAAACAGACTCTGCATTCTTTTGAATGGTTAAAATGTTGTTGATTTGATTAATAGCGACATGCGGAAATTGTGTTTATGTTATCATGAACACACTAACCAAATTGAATTATTATCACAACACACCGTTTTAACTTCTACTGTAGCTGAATATAAACTCGCGTATGCCTTGCTTGCGAAGACAACACCATTACGCGAGTGTTTATTAAGTGTCATTGGGTGATGTCTTTGTTTAAAAAGCATAACCCTTTTTTTATCTCAACATCTTGACCTACTACACTTAAAAAGCACTTGAATGCTTTGTGAATACATCTTTGTGAGGTGAAGGCGTCCTTAAACTGGTTTTTGAGGGACGTCTTCACGTTTTACTAAATTGACAAAATGAAACACAAAATGTTTCAGATTTGAAAATTGTCGTTGTAGTTGTAGTTTATTTGCGAGGAAACAGTTATACTGAACATTAACCATGCTTTAAAATATCCATTACATGCATCTTTTGACGATTTATAAACCTGAAAATTATAAAGCGTTACAAACGCGAAACGATTGAATAATTTGGAGAGTTCTGCTGTTATCGTTGCATTTTATGAAATTACGAGGATTGCTTATATAAAGTATCAAATATACCTCTCACTATATCAGCACAGATGGCCGAGTGGTTTCAGCGCTAGACGTTTACTTCAATGGTCAGTGGTTCAAACCCCGGTGTGGATTACATGTTTTTTGTTCTTTGATTTTATTATTGTTTTATACTGGAGGTATTTAGTTCCGATGTTAACATTTATCAATTTACAGCATTTAATGACACATTTAAAAACATGCCAAAATATGTGAACAAGTCCCTTTAAATCACCAATGCTATACTTTGTATTGACTCGAGCTTCATTAAAAGTGTCTTTGTTTGTTGGGTGTTTTTGTCTTGTATCTAACTGTATGGCAAATTGTCACTTGCCTTTAATTAAAGACATTTGAGTGATAAGACGAATTTTCTCCTGCGTAAATTATGCATAGTAGCCGGTGAAATGTGTTGCTAATATGTCTCTGAGGTTTGTTAGTTATTTTCCTATTGCATGAAATACTTTTATAATTTTTAAATTTATACATTTCTTGAATTTCTGATTTGATTAAAGCTTATTGTTTATCAGTTAAACCGCTTGCACATTTCGCGAGGACATTAATCAATCAACAATTTCTAAGTGCAGATCCGAAATAGAACAACGATTGACAAAGAATTGAATTCATTACCAGTTGATTTATGCGTTAAGCGGCCAGGCTAGGATTCGACTATTCTGGATTAAGAGTCCAATACCCACTGTGCAACGGGAACAGAACATACAGAAATAATAAATACATGAATAAGTTGTACAGCATGAATTATACTTTCAAAACAACTTTGAATGAAGTTGAGAGGGAGGAAACCTGATAAAACACATTAAAATTAAAATAAGAGTAACATTATAAATATGGACGAACAACTGGAAAGAAGCCCAAACGACTCAATACGAATGCAAAATTACAAAAAAAAAAAGAAAAAGATGCATACAATACATTTAACGCAAACAAGTTCTTTGCTAATTTTGAATACATAAAATCTGAACAAAAGGTTTTAAAATAACTAAGGATAAATAATACAATAGAAAATGACCATGTAACGATACTTAAAGAAATAAAAGAATATTACTCAAGCCTTTATAATCCTGATAGTTTACTGAATTATGATGACAACAGTCCTTTTTTGAAAATGTTGTAAAAATGTCAGATGAAGATAGAGTATTTCTATGAAAGAAATTGTATGCGTATGCGTATGATTTTCCAAAACATAAATTAAGAAGTTGATATATTGATGGTATTTTGAATTTAGATAGAATTTTCTATGAATAAAATATTCAACATTTAAAAATAGTTGAACTTCCATAAACAGGTCTATTTCAATGTATGCAGCTTCTGTATTCCTAGACTTACACCTTAATATAACTTACAATATTGATTCAACTAGTCCTTATGATAATTTGGGTGATTTTGATTTCGATATTTCAAATGTTTCCTTTCTTTGATGAAGATATTTCCGAAGGTCCGTCTCATTAAATATACAGTTTAAAACGTTTTCGATATGCAAGCGCATGTTGCTGAGTAAACGATTTCAAGTACGGTTACCTTATACGTACTTAGAAACCATAAACACAAGACTTCTTATATCACGATCAGCGAAAGCCGTTGACATTATTCTACACAAATCTCATTACTTAAGTGTCTCAATACAATGCCTCTTAATATTGATGCTGTAAAATGATATTTCCCATCCATCATTTTATGGCGATGTTCTCAAATGTGTTCGCAAATGTAAATATGCAACAGCGAATGTTAAAAATATACCTATTCAATTAGCACACTCTTTCTAACCAAAATAATATAAATCGCTAATACTTATCAATACTTATAAATTGGCATTTGAAAGATATATATATTTAAATTCTACAGATTTGATCTTTGTAACGTAACGAACAAGCAGCTTTTACTTTCTGGCGTTTTAACATTATGATGTCATCGGATGAATTGCGATTTAATTGAATTGGTTCATAATTTAATTTATGTAACTTTCTCATTAGCCGTTTTTCATTCATGTACGATTAGTTTAAAACATGGTTTCATATTCAATTTGATATTAAGTTGTTTTAGATTATAGAACAAAGTCAGCTTTTATTACAAACGTGAATCACTTCTAAAATGTTATACAAATACACTATTTATTATCTTAATATGGATTTACAATATTTTCGTCAGAAGTAAAATGCTGGAGTGGCTTGATTTCGGCATAAATATGAAAGGAAGGAGTGTAGTATGTAGATCACCGTTCTTATGATCCAAATGTCATGTGTTCGACTCTTGCACTGAGTGAACCTTTTCCCCAAAGTTTACTTTAGGTTTATTTTTCCCTGTACAGGTCTGCACAATAGATCTGTTAACAGTCATCATCTACATGTATATATGAATAAAACTGTTAAGTGTACATGCTCAGTATTGTGACATTTAAGTGACAACGACTTGTCCGTGTGCATAATGTGCAAGAGACTCTACTAGTACGTATTGGTACCTATAATGAGACTACAGTAAAATTACCTTGACATTCACAACATTTAAAGTCACATTTTGCAATACAGTCTTCGTTATTCGTTGATAAAAACAATAAAGCATACCGTCGCTTCTCCTTAAATCCACGTTTAACTTCAAAGAAATGCACTCAATTTGTACATGTGTTATCATAAGCAAATTGAGCAGAATGATCCGACTGCGTGAATGGACAAGAAACATGCATCAAAACTACATGCGTTAACCGAAATATTAAAAATGCTAAATAACTGTTGCTTTAGTTCTACCCTTAAAGTCATACAATCAAATAAAATCTACTAAAAAAGTTTTGTTTTAAAGAGATTCTTGTTATTATTGGCATTGAGCTCTACTACAAATGTGTATGTGAGAGCATATAACCCGTGCTAGGGTTAAATCCCATCGAAATATATATAATAATACATATACTATGATACACTTTTAAATTAAAATTATGCACGCAAAAAATGCATGTTTACCGTGAGTGCTTAAGACTTAATTCATAAAAGCTTACATTAAACGACTGGAGAAAAATGTAGAAGTAATGTATATCTTTAAAATAAACAATTGAATGGACTAAAATAGTGTAAAGAAAATCAATATCTACACATGTTTAATGTTTACAAATTTCGCTAATCGCTATTCTATAACAAGAATATGTAGAGCGAATGCAACCTTAATGTCCGATATGCTAATTTTCCTGCAGAGCACATTTGGTTTTATTTGTTGTTGCAGTATTATTCTATAAAGTAAAGTGTTGTCAAAAATGCCTTTATCGAATGTGTATTTATACAAATGATAAGCATAATGATATTTTTTCTTGCAAATCAGGCCACAAGCTTGAATGTTACAACTCTCAGACAAGTACCAAAATCCCTAGCATAATGTTTCCCGGAGACAACAATGACCACTGTCCGGGGATAGCGTAAGGTTATTTAACAGCAGTGTACAATACGATATATATATATACGAGTACACAGCTGATATACCATATGCGACGAACCAATAGGCGAGTCCAATTTCAGTAAGTCAGCTTTGTATGAATGAGTTAATATATCACATTATAGTATACAACGTTGTTAAAAAAATAGTTTTATAACATCACTGTTAGATTCTTTGGTTAATTTCAATTATTCGCGTCTGTAAATTTCACAAACGTCCGCGATATAGCGCGAGCATTCACATCATTTAATAATGTTGTGACCCCATGTTTTAATTAAGGTGGGCGTCAAGGAGACGTATACATATGCGGTGTGTTATTTCCAGTGGATTGGTATGCACCTTAATTTCCCCTTTCTAACAAGCAAGATTTATCCCCCGGTAGCGACCTGGTGCACGCAAACCTCCCGTCTGCTGCCTGTCGGGATGACCGGGTTGCGGACCGGGGTTTTAATAAGGGTGGGTGTCACACATGTCGTGTGAGATATTTCACAAGAATGGGTATGCAAGTTTAATGGCCCCTTTATATATATACACCAAGTCATGTGAAAATCCTTTCATGCCGGACAAAATTATGATCCGACAGTACACGCATCTACTTAAAGCGTTCTGATAAAACTACTGATTTCCAAAACGGCGTTTACAAAAACGTATGCTTAACTTATTCAAAAACATGCCCACATTCAATCTACCCATTACCAATGGGTTAACTTTGCTAGGGCAGGCCTAAACAGTTAAACTAGGTCGCGAAGCCAAAAACTTGATGTTTTTTTATATTAAGCTTTATTCTAAAGTCAGAGATCGTTGTCAGCATGGACTTTATTTTCTTTGATTGACATGTACTATTATTGAAATCTACTTAGCCTTGTTGTCGTTGTCATGTCTTAACTTTGTAAAGACCCTCACATTTATGGCATCAGACGTTTAAACTGTGTAGTTTTTTTTTCAAGTTAAAATAAAAATTGTGAACATATTTTTGCAATGCTGAGAGTTCATAATTGCATAATTCATAACAATGTTGTTCATTTTAGGAAGTGAAATACGGCAGTAAATTAAACAAGGATGCATGTCTAAGACAATTGTATAGGCAAAGAGTAATTGATCGTTTACACAGAGGCATGCTAAGCATTTAAATACATGTATATGATATGTATGTATATGCAGAAATATGTATTTACTTCTTGTCATAGAGCAGGGAGAGCGAAACACATCATATAAATGTATTCTGATAGCATATGTCTTAAATATAAATGTAATTCGACTACAAATAGTTTTCACCCCATCTTGTTGGGAGTGGTTCAGACTGTGTTACAATAATAAGTGTACAACTTCAATCGTTCAAAAAAGCACTTTTGAACCAGACAGCCGGTTTTATAAAAAAAAAAGAAGTCTACAAGTGCATAGTCACATGATTGTATTGTTTAATTAAGTATGTGCTTCAGACATCACTAACTTGCACTTGAAGATTTAACATTATGAATAGACTAAAATGGTTCCTATTAAGTAGAACACTCACTGCTATAGTGGTTTAATTGTGAAGACCTGGCTCCATATGGAAACACTTTTAACACAATCTTCCAAATGTCCTTCATCATTTTGCGGGGGGTAAATGTAAGATTTGTTAAAATGATATTTTAAAGAGACAAAACAATATTTCTAACTAAATGTTTTTTATTTAAATATTGATTTTACAATTTGTATGTTACACATTTAATTTAAACTTAATGCTCTTCGTACTGAAATGTTTGAAACCTTCAAACACATACTAAAGTAGTATTCTATTAACGTATATGAACTTTATACAGTTTGATGAAATACTGAATCCAAGATGGCTATCAGTAGGTTATTTTTAAATTGTGTCAAAGAAATATTATGCCGAATGCGTGTATGTTCTAAAGTAACAAAATTAAGCAAATCCAACATGACCGCCATGTCAATCTCAAAGTGTGAAAGGTAAACATTAATCAATTACGAATGGCCATAGGCAAAACGTGTATCTAGTATCGAACTGATGTAGTACATGGTGTAAGTGCAGGACGAACCGGTTAACAAACAGAATCGTCGCGCAATCGCTAAATACGTCACTGCAAAGAATACAAGGTGCATGAAACATCGATGAAAAAAAAATGTTAAAGCAGATAAAGAGAGTATTGAAGGAGAATTGCTTTTGTACGTCTTAACAAAATTGTCAACGCAGAATGTGCTCCGACAACGCGTGGTCTGCTTATGGGGCTGACAAAGTTTCGGACAATGAGTTTATTAAGTTGGGGTAAGATACGTGTACCCTGTTGGTTAATAAGTCCGTTGTTTTTAGTGGATGGCTTAGCACGTTTAAGGGCCATTTTCTTACAAGCATGATTGTGTTTTAAATTGGGTTTGGGAAACATAGAATACAAAAATATTATGTTGAACACCTTTGTAGGAGATTTATGATATGTGCGTGCATAAATCAAACCATTCTGAGAGATGTATATTGGGATTATCGTGTAATTATTTGGTATTCAAATACATTCCGACGTTTAAACTTATACGGCACGAAATTTTTAATATGTTTTTAGTTGCCGTAAACCCTAAATAAACAAACAAAAACAAATTATAAAGCTTTTTTTAAAGGGCGGTTGTCAGTTGTATGTTTATCCCTCAGGACTCTTAATAATCATAAAATTAATGGTAATATATAATAACAGACACTACTTAAGGTGGTTAACAACCATGTTCCATTTGTTTCGGCTTACTAAATGTTCGACAAATTATTTTATATAATAATTAAATTGAAAGAAAAACACTGCCAGCCATAATAGAATACAAATGTATCCGTTTGAAACGAAATCTTAGGAGGTAAACTTGATCAGATGATAAGATACATTCTATACGAGTTTGTGCAAAGCCGTTTATCACTGGCGCCGCATATGTTTCGAGAAGTATAAATATTAGTTTTTTAAAAAGGTTTATGACATTAACGGTGAGTAAGTATAATAGTTTTTTCGATATATTTCGCTTAAATTAAACAAACGGACAATGTAGTACGATTCTGCGAAGACTGAGTGATTCCAAATACAGAGTCATGATGCAATGAAGTTAATACAATTAACCGCTACATCCCTTCCTGTTTATAAGATTTCAAAACCTAGCATCATTTCGTCCGATCCCCAATATAAAGAAGTGAAACTCCAGATGCTCCAGCACTATTGCACTCCTATTATACACACCTGTATTTATGGCAAGTGACCAATTGCCAAAACAGTACAGTACGGCGCAGAACCGGCAAGTTTAAGTGGCTGTCTTACACTTTTGCTGAGCTGAGCAAAACAGAATCGCTAAAGAACTTCTGCCTCTTCTACCTTTTTTGCGTCTACTACGGCAACTACAACTGAAACTAACTTAAAACACAATTTTCAACTGGAAAATGTTTTATATGTAAACCAAACCAGCATTCTTTGCCCTATGAATTAGTAGAAAGTAGATGTTGGTGGTGTTGTACCAGTAGAAATAATAATATAAGTTGTAGTAGAAGCAGCAATAGACGTGGTAGTAGTAATTGTAGAAGTCGTAGAAGAAGCAGTAATAACTGCTGCTAGTTGTGTTTACGAATCGAGTAACGCAATACAAGCACACGCCTTCGACGTTCCTGTCATGGAGAATTAGGACAAAGGAATCGAAATGGCGGCGATAAACAGTTAGTTTCTTACATGCTTACACCAATTTTCAACTATGATATATCTGATAAATACGTGTTGCTTGTTGTGTTTCAGAAAAAAAACAGTATCGAGGCGTTAACAGTTGCTATCACAGCGGACTGGGATCAAGATATCGAAATGAAGGAGACGAAAAGCAAGTTGCTTATATATTAAAGGCATAGTGTGTTCTATACGTTGGTGTAGAATACACACATTTTTAACCTTTATATTTCAGATAAATAACTGCTGCTTCAGACACAACCAGTATCGGTTCGTTTAAATTTCCCATCACAGAGGATTGGGATCGGGAGATCGAATTAGAGGGGACGAAAAGTAAGTTGCTTACATAATAAAGACATTGCATGTTTTAAACGTAAGTGAAGAATGCACAACGTTTTCACTATGATACATATGCTAAATAAATTATGCTCGTTGTGTTTCGGAACATAACACAAGCAAATGCCTGTAAAGTCCCTTTAACGGAGAATTAGAACGAAGAAATCGAAATGGCGGCGATAACAAGTTAGTTACTTACATAATAAAGACATTGTTTGTTTCATACGTTAGTGTAAAATGCACCACGTTTTCACTATGCTATATACGATAAGTAACTGCTGCGTGCTGTGTTTCAGAATCGAAACCAGGAAACGACTTTGCATTTCCTGTCATTGGGACGAGAACATCGAAATAGCGGCGATCGAAGGTAAATTGCTTACATATGTATGTTTTATACGTTAGTGTAAAATACACCACGTTTTCACTACGATAAATATGATAAATTACTGGTGCTTTTTGTGTTTTAGAATCGAGCAACGCAAGACAAACAAACACCTTAAATGTTCCATCGCCAGAGAATTGGGACGAAGAAATCCTCGCCGCTAAACGTTCAACTTTCTATCTGTTATGTTCTGGGAAACTAAAACAGAGACAGTTAAATAGACTGTACAGATGTTTGATTTGCAAATGTGTGCCAATGAATTGCAAATGTGAAAAAAAAATTAATAAAACATTCGCATGTTTTTGTTTGTTTTGTAGAAAATGATATATGGGTAGACGTTCATAAATAAACACAGTACTTCTCACACAAAACAAACAGTTAAAGCCTCTTACCTTGAAAGGAAGTACATGTTAATCAATACATATAGATGCAATTTGAAAGTGTTCAAAGTTGTCATTAAATCTATAGCCTAGTTAGCAAGTAATTTATTATTTTTCAAACGGTACCGCTTTTAAAACCGAAAGTAGGATTTCTATACGTATACGTCCCTTTCGACAAACGCGATTATTGTAAAGTTTTAAAGCGCAAAAAGACGGATTTCTACCTTTTAACCACCAGATATATTCTAATTGGCATATATACAATTCAATCTTTAGCCTAGTTTGCAAGTAATTTATTATTTTTTAAATGGTACCGCTTTTAAAACCGAAAGTAGGATTTCTAGACATATACGTCCATTTCGACAAACGCGATTATTTTTAAGTTTTAAAGCGCAAAAAAGACGGAGTTCCACCGTGTAACCACCAGATATATTCTAATTGACATAAATAAAATATGTTTCTTATTTATACTAAAATTTACTATGCCAAATACGGTGTGTGGCTTCAAACTGAAAATATATAAGCTTTTTTAGTTGCCTTTAAACTTCTAGTCAACGCAGAACGGAGCTGTCGACATGGGAATCACGGATATCATGTTCACAGTCAAATTCATATAGTGTTATATATCAATTTGTGTGGAACATTTGATATAACAAGTTTGTACGCGTGAATAATTTGTACATTTTTTTGCTCGAAAAACACATCGTTAAATTTGTTCTGTCGTATCGTTTCGCGAAACCCAAGCTAATTCCGTATCAGACTCAATCCTAACTTTGTAATCGGCTAATTTACATTTGGTCATTCAGCTGTGAAAGTGTTAACAAAACACGATATATATTTATGAGGGGTTAAGTGCCCACAATTTTGGGCGGAATTGGAGTTCCGTTCACAAGCTGACGACGTACAGGTATAATGGTATGTGCCAAGGTATAAACTTGATGACTTTAGGGAGTGGTTGTGTGGCGGCCGGGTCAATTCAGTCGGGGAGCATTCTCCTTGATATCGAGGTAACTCGGATTTGAGTCGCGGACTGGTCGCCCAATTTTCTCGGGTCGTGAAGTAACTTGGGTATAATCGAGGAGGCCAATGTTTAACTATCTAACACAACGAATCCCTGTATTTTAGGACGAACACATATTCGAGTGGAGGTAAATGTCACATTTTAAGCTCACATTAGGGGAGTTTAGCTCAGTTCGGAGAGCACTCGCCCTTATAGTGAATGTCCAGTTTTTAACTCACATTAGGTGAGAGGTTACGTGGCGGCCCGGTTAGCTCAGTCCGATAGGCGCTCAACTTGAAAGCGAGTTGTCCCTGGTTCGAGTCCCGGACTGGTTGCATAAGTAACTCGCTCTTTGACATACGGACAAGTTCAATGCTAAGTGTCGCCTGCTTTGTGGGGGGGGGCACTATAAAGCATAACATTCTACACACACAAAAAACACTTAGCTGTTTTAACATATGTAGTGGGTTAGGCGAACATTTAAAGTTACTGGGTAAGCTGTCAGTCATCATAACTGTAAATTAGCTCTAACAGCAGCTCTAAATCATTTAGTTGACACAACTGTATCAATTTAAATCAGAAAAAAAAAACTATTGAAAACAAAACACATTTAACAAAAATGACTTAATGTGTATTTGTTTTTCTTTACGTATCTAATTGAACGTTTTATCACATGATAGGACTTTGAGTAATAACAAAAATGAGTCAGACAAATTTAGTTTGCTGTAAATTCTTACTGTCAAATAATGATAGAAATAAAAGAAGCTTTACATATGATCGATATAATAATAGTTAATTTAAGCGCACTTGTGAAGCCAATACTAAAAAGTATCGATAAAATGATGTAACGCCGTACTTTAATATCTGCGGTACTTTAAAATGCTCACAACATGACGAGAAGAATTGTGTAACTTCGTTTATGAGAAAACATGGGCCTGTGAATTTGGTATACTTAGCAAAAATCTGTTTACAATGATTTCAAGGAATGATCGAAGACCGGACATGTTCATACCATATAATATATTTTTCTATTGAATGTTGGTTGAAAGAAAAGTGTGTCTTTCTGATCAGCATTTCACTTGTTTAAATACATAATACTAAACAGTTGACAAGAAAGTAGCGCCCTGATAGAACATGAAACATTAGGCAATAAAATAATATTAGTTAATCATGTATAAATAATGAAACTCCAGAAACATTAATTTAAAAGCAGAGAAATACTCGTTAACTATATAAATGTGTATATAGGACAAATTATCAATTTCCATTTCCCTACAATACAATACATACGACCTGTCAAAAAGTGCGGAAATTTGAGGAAATGATACATACAAACAGTGACATAAATTAATATGGTAATACATTTTATGGCCAACATAAATGAACGCACATATTTGGAATGAAATTAACAGACATATATCCAAAGTAATACGAACTTAATCGTACAAACATAGGAAACAAATGCATAATTGATTAGCAAGATAAAAAGTTCGGTGGTCCTTTAATGGAGGAAATGGCCAATGCCTATGCCTGTAAAATACACGACTACATATACAGAGCACCCTTAAACATAAAAAGTCACCGCCTTGGAAAGGTAGGTGCACATTTGTGGTATAAACATATCAAGGTTTAAACATTAATGTCGTAAACACTGATGAACAAAAAAGAGAGGCAAAAAAATAATACCCTGCACACAACATGTATTTATGCTTTCCGAATAAAAGAATACATATTTCGCAGTTTTAAGAGAATTGTCATATCTGAACGACTCTGTAGCTTGAGAAAAGTGGCAATAAATACTCAACGGGTTGACATATCGTCACATATAGAAAGATGTAAAAAGAAACAAAAAGTCATCACAGGGGCGCGGTAAGTTTTGACAGTTGAGGAAATGATGCATGATACATAGACGAATTAAAGCCAGGGGTCTTTTTTATCCGAGAAAACATGTACACTTGTTTATATATATAAGTCTATATAAACAATCTGACATCCGGGATAGGACAGTTTTGAACTGTAAACGATCACACTACAATTAAAAATATGTTGTAAGTAATTTAAGTTTATGAAATCATTTGGAAGCTAGGTGGGGCATGTTTTGATTTCAGTGACATGATTTTAAAATACTTAGCTGAGGGCTAGAAAACGATGTTACATGGCATGTATTACAGCTCTGAACTTAGTTGTCTCAAAGAGGAAAATGCCTTAAGTTGGCTTTCTTATGAAGTTCATACGAAAAATAATCATGTTACATACATTCAAGATTAATTAAGGGGCATAACCTGTATAATTTGTAACTAAGAGTGATTGCACATGCATTGATTCATTTTAGAATGGAACATGTTAGCACAGTTGAATGTTTTATGTGTAAAAGCATAGACACACTTCTACGGACAAGTTTGTGTATACGGATAGACAGGGAGACCGGTTATATTATATCATGTTAAACAATGCTTATGTATGTATATCTACTATCCATAAGCAATTCATATTTACATTTGAAGTAAATAATAAGATAATAAGAGAAGACATTTGACTTCACAAATCAAAGCAAACACATTCACAACAATCTTTACAAACTATGTTAAGCCTTGTTCGTTTGCACAATTGTTCAACCTCTATTTCTGTTTCGTCGCTATTACCATCATTACATTAAATTGTTGCCATGGAATTGTGTATGTGTTTTTCTTAAATATTTGTATTTTCTTTTCCCGATATTGTCCCTCAAGTGCTGTTCATATATCTTGTTGCTTTTTCGTCATTTTTTATTATTTCGTTGGCATTTATTTCCCTATTTTAAAATACCACGTGTCTCGATAACGCAATATCCGTACAAGTTAGAAAGTGGATCGTTATCAATCTTCACAGAAACTGAAGGATATCCCGTTGCTTTCGCTTTTGGAGCAGGCAAGATGGTTTCTGATGAATTAAATTGTGTACCGATAGCGGACGCGGTGAAGGGGAACACTCCAGATTGTCGAAAGACACTTCCAGCATTTTGAACTGTTCTGACTTGTTTCCAAATTTCAGAAAACACAGTCGGAAAGTATTTTTTGTTATGGATTGTCCATAGTGCTTGATCCGCCATTGCAGAACTGCTCCGAACCACATATGCGTCATTAGCGAAAAGAAACCGATATCGACAGCTTTGAGTATGTCCGAGTAGCTTGGAAGCAAATCATTCAGAATAATGTTATTATTTTTGTCACAAAAATCGACTGCGTTCTGTGTCAAGCGTCTTTTAAGACTGTCAACAAATAAAACAATTGGCATTTCAAGTTCCCGCTGTATCACAAAAAGTTTGAGATTTTTCAAAAAACCTTCAAATGCCATGGCTACAAACCCAGCCATCCGGCGTTGTAGAGTAACTTGCTTCATTGAAACCTGACGTATCTACATCGGAGAATCCTTCCTTAGGCATCGAAATCAAAGGAGGCAGGTAATCTCCCACAGCATTCAATCCTATCAAAACGGTTATCTGGTTATTATGCTCTTGTTTCACAATACGAGTACTACTTTGCAGAAGTACGTGACTGTCCTCGACCGAAAGTGGAAAATACGTTTCGTATTTTCGTTGAGTCGTTGAGGGTTCTTGAGTAGCTCTCCGAACTTAGGGTTCTCTTTGATAAGATAATGTTATTGCATCTGTAAACCATGTTTTATCATATCGGAAGAGATGATAGCTACTTTATTTCTGTTTTTCAGTTTTGTCAGACATAAGTAGTATGTGGAATATTGGTACATATCAATATATCTTTGTGATTCATACATTTCCGTTCTAAGTACGTGTAAGAACAGTCTAGTCTCTTTGTTTATCCTTTGATAGTGGATGAATTCATTTTAAATGTTCTGCACCAGATGCTGCTTACAATTTGAAATGGTAATGAGCATTCGTATGTTTGTGTTGAGGATGTTTATGCGCTGTGAATGTTGTGCTTGTCTCTGTGTTTTGATGTACTTTTGAAGGTGTTCTTAATCCCAAATTTGACTTGAAACCATTTTACTTGTATGTTTGTTTCATGGCAAGGAAAAATATATATGGGTAATGTGTTATATAAAACGTTTAATTGGGAGGTCATAATGCCATCTGTGAACGTTGGTTGATTTAAGTATGTTCAATCATGCTTTCAACATTTTTTATTTTTTTTTGTTGTTCTCTAATAAAAATAAGTGCAAACTAAGTTGAAAGGGAAATAGAATATTTGCGAAAATTTAAACATTTGCATATTAATTTATTTGATCATGTGTCATAAATAATGACCATGTTAACCAGTATTTGGTAAGTTCATTGCAAGATGATTTCATTAATCCAAATGTGATGTTTGTTGATTTAAGTATGTTAAATCATGCTTTCAGTTTCAACTATATTGATTATTTTTAATATTTGTTCAACTTTGCACATTTGCATCAATATTACGTGTTTTATTCATGTGTCATTAAGAATGAACATGTCAACCATTATTTGGTTATATCATTGCAAGATGAATTGATAAATCCAAACATTCTTGTTCAATAATTATGTTAATATTACTGTAGATTAAGAGCCTGTTACAGAGACATGTACTGTGTAATCTATGATGTGTTTTCAATACATTGTTTCTTTGCATATGTGTGCAAATTAACACATTTGCCTATTAATTGATTTGTACTTGTGTCATTAATGATGACCATGTTAACCATTATTTGGTTATGTCATTGTAAGATAATTTTATAATTCCAAATACTTTTTTAAAGTGATTATGCAAATACATGTATTACTTAAATGTAAGGGCTCGTTACAGAGAAATATGCTGTGTTCTCTTACATCTGTTATTGATGTCTTGTTTTCTTTGCATATTATTTGAATTATTGATTGTTAAATGTTGAGACCAATACAGATGTGTTTTAAGTTTAATGTGATCGTTATGTGTTACATTTTGCGATGCTGTGTCTCATGTTTTCTAAGTATTTTTACAAGTTGATACTATTCATTTTAATTTAGTTTCGTACTGCTCATATTGTAAAAAGTAGAGTTATACTATCTTTTCATAATTCATCTTTGCTATAAGATTGTAGTGGCAAACATGTGCAGCTTTGTGTTTTACAATTTTAATGACCGTCAAGGTTAATCTTGTTAATTTTGCAACATATTTTGGTTGGTATCTTCTTTACTTAAGAAACACTTGGTGTGTAACTTCAAAATCAATTTCTAATGCTATGTGTTTCATTTAACTTAAGATTTATAAACAATCTTTTTTAATTAAGTTATTTTTCTTATTAATTACATTATAAAATGTCTGGAGACATTTTAAAGAAGAGGGGCACTGTGTAGTATAGGTCAATTTATTGTCTCCCTTTTTATATAACAAACATTTACTATTTGTGGGATTTCTGTCCTCTCGCAAGAACTAGTTCACCTGTTAAGGCTGATAATACCTGTACTTGTTATGTCCAATCATAATCACTAATTTATCCGATGCAAGATTTTCATTGGTCATTTACATGTTATTGTAGATGTCATTATACAATAATCTACCATACTTGCATTTGACGAGACCGTCTTGTGGACGCAAGTCAACGTGGTTATAATTTTATTCCAACCTGGTGAGTTAAACTGTTTTCATTATATAACACTATTGTATTATGAAATGTGTGTTAATTATTGTGATATTCATTTCATTTATTTTTCGTACGTAGTATCGCTTGTTTTGTTCTGTTTGTAAAATATTGTCATTGGTTTGTTTAGGTCTTTTCCGTCATGGCTATATTGGTCAGCGTCAATTAATACAAATAAACTTCCACGGATTTGGTTGAATGATGTGCCCCCACTCCCATGACCCACTACAAGTAATTTCAACGTATGAAACGTTTGATGGACGTTTGAGTATTATTGTGATATTTAAAAAAAAAGTCATTTTAAGACGGTACATGCCTTCCCTATGCCAAACAATTTACATTCTCATCCCGTTAACGCTTCAAGTTTTAGTCGAAATTGTGTATTAATGACATGAATGACCCAGTTCTAGTTCTCGAACCTTTTAATTATTCGATGTAAAGCAGCGAAAGTGAAACATGGTCTAGCGGTGCAGTATAAAAGGTTTCAAATTGGACTCTTTTATTTCAATATTCCAGTAGATTTTAATCTGATTGAACGCATACTTATTTATACCTGAATACAATGGGACATTGTGAGAAGTAATTGCACAGCAGTGCATAAATTATGACACAGCACTGAATATATAAAGCGCTTTTACTGTTATTAAATCAGCGAACGCAACCAGTACAATATTAAAAAAAAGGTTTCATACACTCTGGCAAAAATTGAATATAAATTTACAATTTTTAGTTGTAAGTTTTTTGTTTGCCATTTGCACAAGTGTTTGCACAAGTGTTTTAAGTCGATTCCAAATTTTTAGAGATGTTTAATTGACTTTTAAAGTCTTCAGTTAATAGCTATTTGATTACTTATTATAATATGGTTAACTATGCCACATACACACAAGAAATGTGATGTTTATTTGAAGAATAAGAAAGCTTGTATATGTTCTTATTTATGTTTAGATAACCTGCATAATAAACTTCAAAATAATGTCCCATGTGTTTAACTATTTTTGTCAGAAGGCAGATCTAAAAAAGAAGTCCGGTCATTTTGTTTATGACATTTGAAAACATGTGTAGGCCCGTGTCTACATTTAGGTACGCAACTGATTTGAATACGACTCAACCAAAAGGAGCATCCATTACTCGAGTTTTGTTAATTTGGGGGATTATTAATTTTCAGTTGTTAGATTCTTTGTTATATGTTGATATTTGTGTTAAAACACAGTTTCAAATAGTGAACAAATAACAGTGGAGAAATAGATTATTTTCTCTTTTTTTAATGTGAAATAATATAGTTGTTTACGTTAGTACGTCATTAGTCAAGCGACATTCTCCAGTTTTAGTCTTAAAATTTAAATAAAGGTGGAAAAGCATTATACAAAAAGCACATTTTTTTTGGGGGGGGGGGGGNAGATTATCGATATGTATTCACTCGACGTAATATAATGTAAATATTACTATATATGATCACCCGCGAATTAAGAAAGATAAGCTATCGAAACCTACGAATATTTCTCTATATCTACCCATTTTTATCACGCCGTCGTACGCAAGCAATTCAAAACGCATCTCTCTTGGTATCCAGGTCAGAGCGCAGTTAGTGTGACTGGAAACGCCATCGCGTTCACTTAGGCGAAACAATCATTATCTATAGACCGTAAAAATCTCGTTTCAGGTTAATAATACATTCTGAGTGTGTTTAAGAAAACAATAACATGATAAATACATTTTTGATTGATTTGATAAACATGAATAATGAAACTCGAGACACGTTATCAATAAACAAATTCTTATTAAAATCCGCGAGTCTTTTATTTAAGGCAAGTGACCAATTGCTTATACAGTACACGGTTATACATGCAACTATATGATTGATTATATAAGAATATTTCCATCAACTTCATTAATATAGTTTCCTTGATCGCTAGGATTCACGATCCTGAAAACGATCGAGACAAATAGCTGTTTACGGCAAAACAGTTCTGTTCGAAAAACGCGCGTACACATGTTTGAAATATGTGTGGATGATTTCTTTTTTTCCGGTTATCCTAAGTATTCACTTCATTTCCGCCTAGTACTTCTGTGTTTTACCTTCTGATAAGATATCTCTTGTGTGTAATTAGCCAATTTTGCTGTATGTTTTGCGACGTTGATTGTCCGAAATATGTTCGCAATTCTCTCTCTTATATTTTAGCTAATCGTTTAATGAACTGCATAGATAAATTTCGTTTTCCACACGTTATAGGAAGAGCGTTTTCACCGATTATCAACTAAATTGGAATGCTGATTACTTCGGAAGAAATCACAACGTCTATCAATTATGACGTGAACAGGTCAATTGTAAAGTCCACAGGGGAATGTAACATGAAATTCGTGTTCGCACAATGATAAGGGAACGCTTCGACTTGTGATCTTTTACATCGGTATACTGAATGCTTGAGAGGAAAGCAATACCTGTGCGCATACAATATACCAGTGGAACCAAATGACTAATATTGTATTACTGCATTGACCAGATAAAACATTCAAGTGATGCTGCATCGCATTTTGCAACGATAGGGCGATTCTACTCAGAAATAGCATAGTTTGAGAAAACTATATCACATGATAGTGAATTCACGAATCAAATAATATACTAACTATACCTTCTTACGATAGCCATCATTATTAATTTGTTATTTTCCGTTTTTTTACAGATGAAAACAAACATGAATGGATTGTTATCTGTGCGAAAATCACATAAAAACTGACAAACATTAATAATTTATGTTACAACAAAGAAACATAAATATTATACAAATATGCCATCTCAATAATACACTTTATGGCGGGAGTGGGCAGTCGGGATTTTTGAAGCAGTTGTCCCAGTATTTCTTGTCCTTGGCCGCTGCCTTTGCGTCCCAGCACGTAGTCGGTGGACAGCACATGCCGGTGATCGTCTTGTAGCATGTGTAACCTAAAGATAACTCATATGTAAGAATTTATTGATAACTCCTTTATAACATATCCAAAGCTAAAGAAGGTATGGGGGACACATAGATTAAGTCAAGTTAATATATAAAGAAATGCTTTATTATACATCAGTATGTTCAACATTGGATATAAAATTTCAAATATGAATTAAATGGAATAAAATATTTTGCGGATTGTCATAATTCTATATAATGTACACAATGCTATTCTACACACAAACACGCTTGCGATCATTATTCATGATATTGCATTGTTCAAATGTGAACAAGACTTCAACATACTAGAACTTACCAGCTCCGCAACCGCATTGGTCCGAGCATATCGTTCCGGGTTTGCTGGGGCCATACCAACACGTTCCATTCACTGAATCGATATAAGAGTGACATTTGTATTGTTTACAATACACGCATTGAACATAATAATAATGTTGTTTCTATTATGGGTGTGATCCGTCTAGGCAGGATCAATTGTTTACTTGAAATCTGTAATTATAATTTTTGAAAAGGCATAATTTGAAAAGAAACAAAATCCACGATGAACCTTTGTTTGGCATACCTGTAATGCGTATATATCAAGTATAATCAAATTTAAACATTCATTTTAAAAAATCAATGCTTATGCGTCGATAATCTAAAGTTAATGAACGGAATGTTCAAGATAATCTTCAAATTCAATATTACCTACGATACCATCGTCTAGTGGCCATCTACCGTTGAAAGACCATGGAAGGTTCCCTTCGGCATCACGGCAGCATAGATCGAGAGGGCAGTCGGTGGTCGTGTTACACGGAATATAAGTATTCCATGGCTGGGCGTTCACATAAATCACCGACAAGGCGTAGAGAAAAGCCTTTAAGAATAGAAACAAAGGATGGAAATAACATCAATCGACATTATTCCGGTGTTTTAACCGGAAGACTTACTCTGGTAAGGGGGTGAACACAAAGGATGCACCTAACCGTGATTAAAATAATTATGTAATAAATAAGGCTAATTTGTGCTGCTATTTTTTAAGACGCGAAAAACATTTTCGTTCACGTAGTGTTTTATAGTTCAGTTCAATTATATGAATTTCCATAACTTCTGTTCTATTACTACATTCGTCCGCTGAAATAACCATTACACACATTTTGTAATTTCATGTGAATAAATACTCGAAATGACGGAAAGGGTCCAAGTCATAAACATTTCGTTCATTAACTAACAAATAAATAAGTAAACATTTTAAAAATTATTTCCAATAAATATATAAAGGAACTTACGCGCAAAACAAGTTTATCATTCATCTTGTTCGTGTCGGTGATTGTTTTATTTTTAAACAGCCAACAGACTTGAGAAGGTGAAGCGGTTAATTGCATTGCATTGAAACTCGGCGTGGTTCTGTACATAACAGGATTCAGATAACGCTGTTTAGAAAACCTTGATTTAACAACCACCTATTAACATCGTTTACGGACACATTATTTTTGTTTTGCTTCTGTCGCATCGAGGTGTTTTAAATCATAACCTTATTATATATACATTTGAAAAAGATTAAACCGACTCTACCAAAGTATTTTTAGCTTTAAGCGACTTGATCATAGTACGTTTTTTGTATTTAAATAAATGCCACTACATATATATGCTAATAAGTGTCTAATATTTAAATCCTCTATAACGCTCAAAAATCAACGAAAATGTCGTAATATATTTCGTAAAATAAAGTTAACATATAAATAATCAGTGTTCCTTATAGCATTAGCCAAAATTTCAAAGTTAGATGTGCTCTGGTAACATAGATTTAACACGATATAAAATGCTCTTTTTTATTTTTTTGTGGTACAATATCTTCAACACATGTTCATGTACCAATTTAGTGTTCATGTGTCGTATGAATAGATATCGTTGCGGGAAATTAAAATGTCATGTATTGTGCTATTGCTATGAGGAACACTAGTTATTTATATTTTAACCTTATTTAACGAAATATATAACGAAATGTTTGTTGAAATTGAGCGTTATAGAGGCTTTAAGAACTACCGGATGTGAACAAGATTTTCTCTCTCTTAGCTCTGGTATTGGATTTTTTCTAGTGTGTTGTGTGTATTTGAAGTGCATTTTACGTTCCAACGCAAACGCTCCCACAGTAAGTCCAGTCAATCATTCATTCATTTCGTGCCTGTGAAAAGTTATTATTCCAAAACATTTAAGCAAATAAAACATTGAGAAAAAGGAGTTTAAATTAAACGTTCATGATTTGTATCACTTTATTTACAAATTTCACCTCGTGTAGAGAATACTTTCTTTCAATACTTGTTTTTACTTCACATAACATCTGGCAATCAACAATCAACTTCCGTTCACATTTCTGGAAATCATTAACAAAATGAAATCAGATGGTTGATTACCAAAGAACAACAGCTCAATTTTATATTGTCTTTCTTAGTGATAGTCTTTGTCAATGTACACACCTGCATCAAGGTTTTTTTATATAAGCTACTCCACTACCGTAAAACATTATTTACATTTATTACAAATGCGACTTTTAGTGGGCTCTTTATTCAATATAAGCAAATTAAAGTTTATCATTATTCTTGAAAATTATGTGTTTTAACGAAAATACGAATAAAATAACTTACTAGAATTATCAGCCTATCATCCATGTTGCTTGACTTTTATTTCTGTTCTAAAGCAGGTATGTTGTTATGAGTCCGTTTTAACGTTGTCGTTCATTGATGCACATAATTATGTAATGGGATTAACATGTTTGTGCATGCCAACAGCATCGGTCAAACCATTTGACGAAAATAGATTTTCCTGTTGCCATATGTTGTGATTTTGGTTTTACGTTTTTTTTAAGCCATTGCAGTGCAATCCAGATGCTTTGAGCATAATCAAATGTGTCAGCCAAACTGTCGCCAAGACGTTTAGATGTGTTTGAGAACAGAGTTGGGCGCATTATTATCGTGGATATTATACGTATCTACTGCCGAAGTGAAAGTAGGTCAATGTACAATAAGTGTTGTTTGTAGACACGCATTTCAAAATTGTAATACAAATGTAGATGTATAGTTACAAATGGGTGGTGGTGGTGGGGGGGGGGGTAATCCAATATGATTAGGAACTAAATTACTACTAGTCAATAACACAACAGGAAAATAAAGTATAGTGATTTGGTTAATATTTTCTAGTACTTATACACAAAAACTATTTATATTATGGGAGAAAATAATATTTGAACATCCGATTTCTCAAAGGTCAAATAAGTAACCAACAGATTTCTGGAAGGTTTTCATTCAATAATTGGTTTATTCCCACGTCTATGATCTTTAAAGTCTGTAATTCAAATTCAATTTAGTAGAATAATGCCACTTCTTGTGTTTAGAAATTTGGCTAAGGTGAACAGGAAACATCTTCATCACATTGTTTCTTTTGCAGGCATTAAATTGAAACTGCACATATGTATTCGGGGTTATCGCTTGATGTCACTGACCAAGGTCCGTAACTCTGACTTGCAATTTAGCAGAGTAATGCCCATTTTTGTACTAAGAAAATACACGTTAACGTGCGTGTAACTACTATATAGCTCTATGCTTACTCAATATATTTTTAATAAAACATGGTATTTGTGTTCAGGGGCTTTATGAACGTTTACTGACCAAGACCTATAACTTTTACCCGTTTTTAGGCAGAATTTTGCCGCTTTATTGAGGTTATGGTTTGTGTGAAGTAAAAATTCAGGTTTAACTTTGCATGCAAAAAGTACATTTCCCTGTAACGACTGCATATATTTAAATCAAACTTCATACATCTCTTCGGGATCATCATATCAGTTCCCCGCACACGGTCGATAACTCTGTCCTGCAATTTAGCATACTTATACACCTTTTTGAACTTCAGGTAATCTTTCGCGTGCTAAAATTCGCTTACTCTTTGTCTCTTACATATATTGAAATGAAACTTTACATATGTTTTCAGGGTCCTTATAAACCGTCACTGATCAAGAATTGTAATGTTTTGCAGCATTTTAGCATGAGTATGTACTTAGAAAATTAAGGTTATGGTGTTCTTGCAAGAGGAAATTCAGATCAAAGTTTGCATTGTGTTTTGAACTGAGTGCAATTAATAAATTCAGGTAAACGTTTGCGTACAACAGCTCTTATCTCTAGATGACATGCAGGGGGTTGCATTTGGGACCAGTTTGGTCAAGGTCAAGGGCACATTTCCTAACATAAGATGAGATGTGTGTCATAAGTAACTACATATAGGATGGAGATATTGTGCTGAAATAAAATTTCGTCATTTCATATAATCTATTCACACACAGATTGGAAACTGTAGTCTCCATGATCTGCTGTGTGCATACGTGTGAAATGTAAACACTCATCAAAAACACAACATATGCAATAATCATACGGATTCTTAATCATCACAACCAGTGCAATTCTCGACAAGCGAGTGTTTCATCGACACCACGAAATCAAGCATCCGATAATGCAATGCTGACGTATGCTCTTCAGAAAGTTGGATTGATCAACTTGTTGGGGAATATATACATTCAGGAGTTGTATTTTGTTGTTTTTTTTGTCGTGGATTTTCATTAATTTTAAGGGACAAACACGAAATTGAATAAAGTTTAATTAATATGTAATAAAATTATTATTGCATAGTGGCACACGAAATCGATCAGTTGCATGGCGTATTTTCAACGTTACGTAGATGTATTGCAAAAGTTGCACGAAAGGAATAGCTGCAAGCAAAATCTTAAACACAATTATATAGAACAAAAAGATTTTATATCATTCATTTAAAGTTGGCGCTTGTTTGAATTGTAAACACGTGATTTGTTTAACAATGGCGTTTCTTAATTATTTTTGGAACTAGTTTACGTGTGTTAATTGTGTGTACTATTTGCGTGTTTCCTCTTAAAATCTTTTGAAATCATCCCTTTTTCTTCACTGCGTTTTAACCGCTGACACAGATGAGCGATTTTCGTTGCCTTTTCAACGACATTCCTACAAAAAAATAGTTCCATGTGGGTTCGACTTGCGTATGATTTAGCATTGCAGAGAAGCATGACAATCTCAATTGTGGGTGAAGTGTGCGGGGCTTAAAGTCAGGAGGGTGATCCGATATAATTGTTCTCGAGTGGCATTATCATATTAAAAAGAAGCAGTTCAGATTCTGCCGTATACTTATGCAAATATTTATTTGAGACAGACTCCACTGGGCACAACAAATTTTAAACTGTTAGGCATCATATTTGGTGTATTTGATGTAGATTTATAAAATTGGTCGAGTTAAATTTTCAAAATAAGATGCTAGTTTACAAAGTATAATTCAATTTGGGAAAAGAAGAAATCTTACACCATTAGGGAAAATAACCATAGTAAAAACCTTGTTGATTCACCTTTTTACACACTTATTTATTGCTCTCCCTAGCGCAGGATCAAGTATATAAAAACAATTACAAAACTGTTTTAACAACTTCATATCAAATGGACCTATAAAAATTAAACATTATATACTTATCAAATCTTATGAAGATGGAGGTCTTAACATGATTGACGTTAACTCATTTGAAAAAAGTATGAAGCTCACATGGATAAAGAAATTAGTAACATGTACAGGGAAATGTGTCCAACTTGTGTATTCACTGTTCGATGTTAAAAAATGATTAATATGGGAAATGCATTTATCGACAAAATTGTTTAAAAAAATAACAAATTGTTTTGGAAGGACTTCTTTATATATTATGGAATCTACATAAATAAAATCAAAATAAGTAAACCTGATTATATACTTGGCATGCCACTTTTTTATACCTCACCTAACTATTGGTTCTAATTGTATTTATGATACAAGTTTGTGTGAACGTGGTATACGATATATTAGAGACATATTATGAAACTCTGTAAAAGTAATGTCTAAGCAAGAAATTGAAGATTGTACAGGTAAGCAAATCAATTTTTATTTTACGAAGGTCTATACAGATCTGTAGCAGAGTTCATTACAAACTCAGGTTTTGAATCTGTAAAAACCAACAACCAATAATGGACCTTATCTTTCTTGTTACCTTAATTCGGTTGTTTGTACCCAGAAGCATAATAAACTAGTATATGAAACTTTTATTTCAAATACTGAAAAACCTACAAGTGAAACTAAATGGAATGGAATATTTAGTAATATAGACTGTAAGTATTTGCATAGTTTTGTTTTTAAAATATCCAGAGATACAAAGTCCGCGTGTCGTATGAATATATATCGTTGCAGGAAATTAAAATGGAATATTTGTGCCACACAAACATAAAATTGAGCATTTTATAGCTTGTAAAATCTATGTTACCAGAACAAATTTAGCGTTGACAATTTGGCTATTGCTGTACGGAACATTGATTGTCTATGTGATAACTTTATTTTACGAAATATGTTACGAAATTTCCGTTTATTTTCCGTTTATTTTGAGCGTTATAGGGGCTTCATCGGAATGACGTAACGGTTGCATTCACAACCATAACTTTTTCAATTTTTGTTTCATCAAGTGAATTTCGGTCAACTGACGACATATCCTCTGCTGTTACAAATATGCATTTCGGAAAATAAGACTGCTGGTGTTTATTTGCGACTGCAGAAACAAATCGGTACCATTGATCATGTTTACGCACACGAAATTGTTCTTGATGAGGCATACTGCCTCATATATTATAAAATAAAATGTCTTTAAAAAAAGAATCGTTATTGAAATTTATAATGCAATTTCTAAACTCCATTATCATATAAAACGACACTACGTCAGAGATTTCATAAAATTATGTATACTATACTAGTACTCATCATCGTTATTCAAGTTTTCTAAACTTTTGTTAAATAATTTTAATTTAAAAAATACGTGAACGTTAAGTTTTAAGTTACAATAAAGTTATTGACTTTTTTCCAACAAATCAAATTTTTAAATATCCCGAGTTATACGCAATTATTACGAGTTAAAGTCATGTCATGTGTTATTAAATTAACTTAGCAAGATGTAGGAAACGTGGGTGATATTAAGCTGTTTGAAACACGTTTTAATTTCAAATATTAACTATTGTCGTGCACAAAAAAGGAGTAAAACAGGTTCTGGCAATTGAACTTAAGGAGCGTTAGGAATACGTGAACAGTATACAAACCTTTTTGAAATTAGTAAAATATATACGTTCCACTTTGTTAAATAGTCTGTATAAATAATTTAATGTTTAGTTTTTACTTAACACTACAAACAAGCCCCCCAAATACGTTAATTATAAGTTACTAACAATAAATATCAGCTTAATAACTAATTTGGTTGTTGTTCTCAATCCTGTGGAACAGGTTCGTTTCATATACGAGTTAATATAAAGGACGTCGTTGTGGTGCACATATGTGACCAGAATTGATTCCTAGTTAAAACCACCATTACCCACTCCTCATGTAGTGATTAAAATACCGTGAGGCAGTATGTCGTGCTTTTGGCGTTAGGTGTTCTCTTATGATAACATAATAACGTGGGTCAACCAAACTGTAACATGTACAAACAACAATCAAAATGCTAACCACTCATAAAGTGTGTCAAACAAATCTTAACATGTGCTAACATATTATTTAAGAGGTGTAATATCCAGTGTGATTGACCTAAAGCACATGATCATTGATTATTGCAAAATACATGTTTATAAGTAAACCAAACGCTCATCGTTAAACATTAAGACAAAAACAATACTATCTGTTCATACATGGTATTGTTCATAGAATATAAAAGTGCCGATATTTCATATATCCATGTGTTTATGGGCAGTGATTAGCCGTTCATTGTATCTTTTTGCATCGGTGAATGTTTGCTGCAATAAAATGTAAATAATACTCATTATGTAGCCAATAGATTTTCATCCAGCTGTCGACCATGTCGCTGCTCATTGCATATTCCCAAGAAACAGCTGGACATATGCTTACAATAATTAGAAGGAAATTACATCAGGGCAACATATTCATTTGCGATGTTATGTCTTATTCTTAGACACAGCTTGCAAAGATTACTCGTCCTCACGTTAACAGTATCACAGGAGGTCTGAACATTTCGTATAAATGTGGAAAATTTTATGGAGATACTATTGAACTTATAATTTATCCTCTATATGTACTTCAGTATATTTTTATATCAATTGTAAATGCTGCGATTCTTGTAACAATATAAATATTAATTGATTACAAATGTCCTCATCAACATGATATTTCAAACATAATCTAAAAATATAATAATACAATTGTATTCGATAACATTATCTTAAAAGGCATTTGTGTAGATGGATTAATTCAAAATTATTATATAAATAACGTTCTTCTTGTTACTATTTACATTTTCTCGCCATAATTTCTTAAACAACAACCGATAAGAAGTCGAAGAGATAAGGACACGTTTGGGTCTATATTGTTATAACATTTGATCAGTAGTTTAATAATAAGGTCAACAAGATGACTGGGTTACTGAACATTTGGTACAGAATACTATCTGTTCACCCATTGCTCACAGAAAAATTCTTGTTCTTTAAGGCATAACATGCTTTTAACAAGAAGCGATATGATTCACGGATGAAAACCATACGACATGTCTCACGTTCAATGCTTTTCAGTTCAAATTTATTTGATGCACTTGAATTGTATTTTTTTTAATAACTCTTTATCACAATTGCATGTTAACAGGTTTTCCAGATTCAGATTGTGTATGGAGTGTAACACCCGTTTTTAAAATTGAAAATATCAGATAATTGTTAGCATATATATTAAATGGCAGTTGTTTAAAATACGAAACACTATCAGTAAGTCGTTAAAAGCTAGAAATATCCCGGTAAAGTCGGTTTTATTTTTTCAGATGCATATCCAATAAGGTTATGATTTAAAACACCCAAATGTAATAAAAGTAAAAATCAATGTGTCCGTAAAGGATGTGAAATAACACATTAAGTGGTGGTTAAATAATATAAAAAAAAAACAGCAATATCTGTATCCTGTTGTGTACAAAACCACACCGACATTCAACGCAATTCAATTTACCGTTTCACCTACGCAAGTCTGTTGGTTGCTTAAAATTAAAACAAATCTATTTTATCACCGACACGAACAAGATGGATGCTAAACTTGCTTTCAGTATAAGTTCCTTAACATATTTATTGGAAATATTAATAAAGATCTATATATTTCTTTGTTGATATTAAAAGCTCATAAGTAAAAACATGTTGTTTATTTTTACAAAATACATGTATATCACATTACCATACACATGTTAGATGTGGTTTAAGGGACTTGTATTAAGATGTTCGTGTTTTTAATGTCATTTCACTTATGTACTAACACAATGTTATATTTCGAATAGTCTTACATAATTATAATATCAAGAAAAAAAAGTATGTAAACTTTAGATTTGTTGACATTTAGCAATTTTGTTGTTGTACTGTTATGTAAATACCAACAAATATATAATACTACATGTAACTCAGTTATATCAAGAAAATTAATATGTTCACCCTTAAGAGTATAATATAAACAGGAGCTTAGATGGTCTTATCAGCATTTTTCTTCTAAATAATTGTAAACATGTTCGAATGTTTCCGCATATATATTCATGTTGTAATTCCCTATCAAATCAGTTCACTCCAATTCACAAAATGGCCACTGGGGCTTAAATAAAATTGATTAAACTATAATCCATGTTTCTAAAATTAATTTTTAATCAGTTAGTTCTGCTGTGGAAGTAAATAACGTATTTTAGTGTTAAACATACGAACTGCTAACGTGACACTAATATACTTTGTCTTGCATACCGTATTCACGTGAAGTGTTTATAAAGAGAGCCCACCATCGTATCATAGAGGAATCACTTGTATTTAACATACTTGTTATTTATGATTTTTGAAGATAAATATTGCACGCACCTATCGATACATAGACCTAGAAAATCGAGAAACCAATTTATGATCTCGAGTTTTTTTTATAATAAAGGTATTAACCATAGACGTTTAACATTACAAAGTATGTCATCATGACAACATTTAGTGTATATTTTACGTAGATGTTGTCTGACATTTCGTTTAATTGTTTTACATACTTATTATTATCTTAAAAGTTTAATTTTCATTATTATTGGTATTAAAGATGTTACAAAAATGTATCGATGAATCAAATTTAAATAAGAACATGGTCAGCGTTGAACTCTATATTATCTTATACACTGGGAATATGCCATACTATTACGGAATACAGATATTCAATAAAGCATAATATATGACTTTGTTTTAAGATGTGTATGAAATATAATTTATAAATAAGACGTACACGTTCGATTTTAAACACAAAACACAAAATAACAAATAGCATATTTATCACGGGTTAAAGCTAGCTTTGAAGCAGACTTTTAATTTTAGTTCTGTATCCTGTATGTATACAACCAAATTAGAATGCAATTAACGTACCACGTTCGCAACTAATGTGTGTTTTAAAAATAAATTCAAACCGGATCTATTCCTCTCCATCACGGTAATGAAAATAAATAGGTCTATGTTTATTTTTTCTATTAAAATTATTTGCTTTTTTTGCATTTCTATATTATTTTGCTAATGGGAAATATTTTTTTTTAATGAAGTGCATTTGTTTGTTGACAGTAAACACTCGTACGTAAAGGGGAATAAGAATAACACAGTTTGTCATGAAATGAAAGTATCAAACAAGTAACACATATAAAAAGAATTGTTTTGTTTGTACCGGTAAAAATTGTCCCGACTCCCTGTTATTGTTTTAATTTTCTACTATTTTTTTAAACACATGGATCTGTAATAGTAACCATACGCGGTCGTATTTCAGATTATATAATTACCAAAACCAAAACAATTTACATGGACTCACTATTTACTAGAATCAGAAGTGCTACTATTAAAAAACAACGCAGTCGATTACGCATTTTGAAATAGTAACTCAAATGCAAGGTGGATACATTTTCCGATGTAGGTAATAGTCTGTGTGTACCTGATTGATAATAACATTTTTAAGGTTGATAAAGAAGACCACCTTTGGTACTATTTAGGTAAGTGTTCATTTCTACCATATATATTATATAGGGATTCTAATAAAAAAGTGAGTTTCGTTTTCAATTACACTCGTCATTCATATTACACATTCTTTCATCTAAAGGTTTATTTTTAAATCTGCTCTATTCAATTGAGTTTATCAGCTGAACAACGCAATATTTACATTAATTCGCTGTCCTTATCATTCGTCTCATAATAATACTTCTTAAAATCTAAGTTATCTTTAAATATGCGATAACTTAAAATCTTTGGAAGATTGCTAAGATTGGAAGATTGCTAATATCACATACCCAATTTTTAACATATATATTTTATATATAGGTCTGTCACGTGATAGGCGCGAAAGTGGACGTGTTTTTGAAACGGGAAAGAAATTTGTGGATTTTTAATTAAGTTATTAAGAAAAAGTTATTTTTCTGTGTTGATTTAGTGAAAATTTGGTTTATTATGGCTTGTGGATTATCTATTCAGTTTACTAACTATGGGGAATAAGCGAAAATACAGAAATAGTAGTGGCAGTCAAAGTGTAAAACAAAGTGTAAACAAAGCAAAACTGACCAAACAGAGAGGCCCGTCGGAGGAGGCTAATACAAGTGTTTCAGTAAGTGATATATTAGGACAAGCTAGTGCGGTGTTATATCCAGACGAAATCGGCCCACTACAGAGTGAAGTGTTTGAGCTGCCTTGTGTAGATTCGTCCAGATCAAGTCCTGAAAAGATGGCGGAAAACGGTCAGGAGCCAACAATCAAGGACGTTATGAACTTTATGAGAACCATGGATAACAGGTTAGCGGCTATTGATGTTAAATTAACTGCAATAGATTCATTAGAGAAGAAAGTGTGTGATTTTGAAAAAGAACTTAAGAAAATATGGGTCGCTCTTGAAGATAGGGTGAAGCGTACAGACGCGCGCGTGTTGGCGCTTGAGGAAAAGGTGGAGTTGGTTGATGTTGGGGCGACGATAGTGGCAGACAGGTTAGCTCAATTAGAAAAGGAGCGAAACGATCTCCGGGATGACGTTGTTTATTTAAAATCGCAGTCAATGCGTAATAACTTAGTTTTCATGAATATCCCGGAAGATAACTCAACCGGAAGTGAGCCGCCCGAAGTCACAGAGCGGAAGCTCCGCAATCACATAGAGGAGACACTTAAGGTCGCCAAAGAAACCGCTGACACCATACGTTTCGAGCGTGTGCACAGGTCACCAGGACATCCGGTTCACGGCAAAGTGCGAAATATAGTCGCAAAATTTACATTCTTCAGGGACAGGGAACTAGTGAGGAAACAATGGAAACATCTTACAGGAACAAACTACCAAATGCACGAGCAGTTTCCACCGGAAGTGGTAGAGAAGCGGCGCAAACTGGTTCCCCGCATGAAAGATGCCAGAAAGGAGGGCAAACGTGCGTGGATCGCATACGATACGTTGTACGTCGACGGCAACCCGGTACGTCCCTAGGAACACTACGAGGGTGAACTGTCTATATTATCGTGGAACGTGCACGGACTCACAAGAGACAAAAAAGAATCGAGTGATTTTGTAAATATTCTTAAAAATTATGATATATGTTTTCTTTATGAATCTTGGTGTGACTCAAATAGTAATATCCAGTTTAACGGATATATATCTCACAATTTTTATCGTAAATTCAAACATAAAAAAGCAAAACGTAGTAGCGGTGGAATTGTTTTACTTTACAAAGAAAATTTAAAGAATGGAATACATGTAATAAAAAACCATTATGACACTCTAATTTGGTTAAAACTAGATCATTCTTTTTTTAATACTTCAGAAGATATTTATCTATGTGGATCATATATATGGGGTGATGATTCACCAATATACAATATTTTTAACGTTGATTTGTTTGATATTTTAGAAAATGATATATGTTTATATGAAACTCTTGGTTGTGTGTTTATATGTGGTGATTTTAACAGTAGAGTTGGCGATAAAAAAGATTATATTGTTTGTGACAAATTTAATAGTTGTATCGATAGCCATGATTATACTTCAGATTGTATCCCTGACAGGGCCTCATTAGATAAATCACTCAATAGTAACGGTGTCAAATTGCTCGATATTTGTAAAGGCGCATCGTTTCGAATTGTAAATGGTCGCATTGGTAATAGTGATCAGTACACATTTTTGTCAAATAACGGTTGTTCAGTGATCGATTATCTTTTAACAAAAGAAAGTAACTTCTCACAGATACAACAATTTTATATACAACGTTTTAATGAATGGAGTGACCATGCACCGTTATGCTTTTCATTGTTATGCAATAACAGATCGCATAGCGAAGAAAAACAGTCAGAAACTAAATATAAATGGAATGACTCTTTGCGTGAACAATTTCGATCGGGGATTATTCGAATATTGCCAACTTTTAATGATATTGTGCATAATATAAATTGCCCTGACAGGGACTCAATTAACGTTTTGATTGACAAGTTTTCTAATACTATCCGCGATGTTGCAGATCCATTGTTTGCCAAAGATTGTTTTTATTCACACGATACTTATTTTGAAGGATATACTAAAAAGAACAAAGATTGGTTTGACCATGATTGTACTGTTGCCCGTAATATGTACTTGGAAGCGCTCAAATTGTTTTATGTTGACAAAAGCGATACAAACAGGTCTATTTTGTGTGATGCAAAAACTAATTATAAAAATATTGTTAGAAAGAAAAAGCATGCAGACTATTATAAACGTATGTCCGATTTGGCAAATTTACGCAAAAGTAGGCCCAGAGAATTTTGGAAACATTTTAAATCTAAATCGGCAAAAACATCTTCCAAAATAACTCTCCATGAGTTTAAAAATTACTTTGAAAATTTAAGCACAGACATTTCGCATGATAAGAATTATGATGCTGAAAATTTTAATAGTTATACTGATTTTGATAATCCTAATCATGTTTACCCTGAGCTCGATGATCAAATTTCAGTTGAAGAGGTAATTAATGCTGTTAAGTCATTGAAGCGGAACAAATCTTGCGGTAGTGATAATCTTTTGAACGAGTATTTTATTGAAAGTGTTGATATATTAGCCTTGCATATATGCGACTTATTTAATTGTATATTGAACTCAGGATACTATCCCGAAAAATGGACCGAGGGAATAATTGTCCCTCTTCACAAAAAAGGTTCAAAAGAAGATGTTAATAATTATAGAGGGATTACTTTAGTTAGCTGTTTATCTAAGCTCTTTACAACCGTGTTAAACAATCGTATTGAAAATATCTGTTGTGAAAATAACACTATTTCGGACGCCCAATTCGGATTTCGGAAAGGGCGGTCTACGACTGATGCAATATTTATTCTCCATTCTCTTGTTAAAAATTATTTATTTGAAAATAAGAGATTGTATATTATTTTTGTAGACATGATGAAATGTTTTGATACTATTTATAGAAATGCATTGTGGTTAAAAATGTATAAATGTGGCATACAGGGTAAAATTCTTAGGATTGTTCGGGATATGTATCAAAAAGTTAAATCTTGTGTTAAGTCATTGTCTTCATATTCTGACTATTTTTCATACGCAGTGGGGCTACGTCAGGGGGAGGTTATGTCCCCTTTATTATTTTCATTGTTTGTAGAAGATCTCGAGTTGTTTTTACAAAATGATGTACAATCCGGATTGCATATTGATGACATTGTCTTGATTTTACTGTTATTTGCTGATGATATGGCCATTGTAGGTAAATCTCCAGATGAAATTCAAAATCATTTAGATAATCTATATTATTATTGCAATGTTTGGGGATTAAAAGTAAATACAGAGAAAACACAAATTATGGTATTTCGGAAAAGAGGCGGATTATTGCCCAATGAAAAGTGGACCTACAATGGACATGTCATTCAAGTTGTGAACGATTTTAATTATCTAGGAGTTGTTTTTAATTATACCGGGAGTTTCACATTGAATCAGGAACACCTAACGGGTAAAGCATTAAAAGCAATGAATATCTTATTATCTAAATGTCATGACTATGATTTAAAGCCCAAAATACTTTGTCAACTATTTGACGCTTTTGTTGGTTCCATCTTAAACTATGCCTCGGAAGTTTGGGGCTATACTAAATCTAAGGAATTAGAAAGAATCCATTTGAAATTTTGTAAACGATTATTAAAGGTTAAACTTAACACGTGTAATGCATGTGTATATGGTGAGCTTGGTAGATATCCCATGTATATAAATAGATATATGCGTATCATTAAATATTGGTTTAATATACGTAGATCTAAAAATATCATTATTAAAACTGTATATAACTTGACCGTTTCAGATTATCACAAAGGCTGTCATAATTGGATATTTAATGTTAAAAAGATGCTTGATGACTATGGTTTCAGTTATGTATTTGATGATGTAACTAATATTAATATTGACACTAACACATTTGTAGAGGAATTTAAACGCAGGGTATATGATCACTTTATACAGGATTGGTATGGAACGTTAAATAACAGTTCAATGTTAGATGTTTATAGAAGTTTTAAAACCAACTTTGAATATGAGTCCTACTTAGACATTATTCCAAGAAGTTTGAGATACCTTTTTACTAGACTGAGATTGTCAGCCCACCCATTACATATTCAAACCGGTCGCTATGCAAGACAAATAATTTCTAGAAACCAACGATATTGCATTTGTTGCGATTCGACTGATATTGAAGATGAATTTCACTTTATTTGTATTTGCCCGACGTTTGGAAACATTAGAAAAAAATACATTAAAGCATGTTATTATAAAAGACCATCTATGTATAAATATTTAAGTTTACTGCAAACGAATAATAAAACAGAACTAATAAATATATGCCTTTATGTTAAAGAATCACTTAAAGTACGAACATCTATTCTAAATGCAAGAATGCTGTAATTGTTCATCCTCTTTTTCTTTTGTCCTTTCTTTTTTTGTTGTTATATTTAATTTGTACTCACGCCACTTTATTTGCTTAGTAAATGATTTGTAAATATGTATAAAACTTTGTTCCTATCACAATTGACAAACTGTACTGTTATCATTATGTGTTGTTGACGATGTACATTGTACAAGTCGAAATAAACTGTCTGTCTGTCTGTCTGTCTGTCTGTCTGTCTGTCTGTCTGTCTGTCTGTCTGTCTGTCTGTCTATTTTTGGCAACTACAGATAACATCACCACTTTGCAGAACGTATATGGCAATCCTAATTCGTGGAGTATTGGCTTTAGTTTGTTTGCCCAGTTAGTAAAATGTGACCCAGTGTCATCGAATTGCACAAGTTATCTATAAAGAATCGAGTCTCGGGAGCAAACAATGACAAAGTTTAATTGAAGACCTATTAATACTCGAAATAAACGAATATTTCGTAACATATTTCATAAAATAAAGTTGACCAAATAATCAACACAGTGTTCCTTATAGCAATAGCCAAAATTTCATTGCTAGATGTGGTCTGGTAACATTAATGTAGCAAGATTTTTTTTATTTTTTTTGTGGCACAATATATTCAACACATGTTCTTGTACCTTTTTAGTGTTCCTGTTTCGTATGAATATATTGTGATACAGAAAATAAAAATGAGCATGTTGTATCTCGTTAAATCTATGTTACAATACTACACCTAGCGTTGAACGTTTGGCTTTTGCTATAAGGAACACTGATTTTGTATGGGTTAACTTTTTATTACGAAATATTTTATGAAATATTCGTTTATTTTGAGTATGTATGTGGCTTTAATTAATCGATTGCTTGTCAAACAAAGTAAACGACGCCAGTGTTGCAAATCCTGAAGTACTAATTCTACGATACTAAGAACAGCCAACTGTTTAAGGCTGTAACTTAATATTGGACGGTGTGATCTTTTCCGCGAAATGAAGAAATTAAACGTATTATTTGTGTATTTGTTTTCCAAAACAGATGCATATATGATTGAGACATTTTTAAAGCTCATTATGCAACATGACTATCAAATGACAAACGCAGCTCATACCTGTGTAAAAGGGCTTCACATATTATTATTTCTTTCTCAAATGTCGTATATGAAAATATTAATTAAAACTTTATAAAATAGTGTTTTATTTATATTATTGAAGTATTATATGTGAAATGGTATGTATGTCTATTTATACCAAATTGTTTGTCCAGGTCTCATCCTGTAATTTAAGACAAAGGGGTTTCTTATTTCTATATGTTAGTAACATTCTCAGCCATATCTATTTAAGGAGCTTTTTCACATTAATGTTAGTTGACACAATTGAAAACAAAAGATTTGCAAATGTTAGTTGTAGTTATTATATTTTCGAGCAAAGAGTAATACTGAACATTTACCATGTTCAAAAATATCCATTATATGCATCTTTTGACGATTTAAAAACCTGAAAATGATAAAGCGTTACAAACGCGAAACGATTAAATAATTTGTAGAGGCCTGATTGTATCGCTGTATCTTGTGACATTACGACGGTTGTTTATATTATGTATAAAATACATCACTCACTGTATGAGCACGGATGGCCGAGTGGTTTCAGTGCTAGAACTTATACTCCAATGGTCAGTGGTTCGGACCCAGTAGAGGATTACTTTTATTTATTTCTGTAAATGTATTTTTTCTGGAGCTAATTAGTTCCAATGTTTACATTTATCAAATTCAAAGCATTTAATGAAAACAACTTTAATGCATGCCACAATCAGTGAAAAGGTCCCTTTAAAGCAAATGCTATATAACATATTAAATAAGTTCTCCACAAAGATTTCGTAAAACATGTGTGGTAAAATTTGGCCACGCACTGAGAATAACAAGGTTAATGAAGACTTACATAGCACAATAACTAATATTTTTCCCCGCAAAAACCAGACCCAAAGGTTAAATAGTTGGTGTGTTACATTGTAACATCATTTCCCTAAGGATAAAACTGGCCAGGATAAAACTGGTTACACGCCGCGTTTCACATGTTTTGTTAGACTTTATTATCAACATAACTTCAAACAAACAGTTATGACGATGGCGCCGGCAATGGGAAGGAAAGTCTTTTTTGTATGGAAGAATTGCATCCTCCATAAGGTAGGTTGCCGTTTCGCTGGTCAATTCTATTACCTGTCATCATGCTTACCCCTAAAACAAGGAAATCGGACCACAGAATCAACGACCAATATGGCATTAGTTATGACAATAAATTATAAATAGCGATGCATATAATCGCCTCTACATAACATTTGCAACCATAACGCTTAGATATTTTTTTGCCAAAAGAGAATTCGATACACACGTTTTTTTTTATATTTCATGATGAATAGTGAAATTACATTCTTCACAAGCTATGACAATTTACGAATTTACGCCCGCACACACATACACGCGACAATGGTGACATCTATATCGAGCTTTTTACAGGTAGACTATACAAAAAACAGAAAAATGGCAAACATATGGGATTAACATGTGCGATTTTAAAACAACATCCTACCGACTTAAAATATACAAAGTAAAATATAACACATGATAATTTCTTGCTGTAAATAAGAAATAGTTTGTATTTTATCAAGATGATACATTTAGTTTCGAGAAGAGTAAAATAGCAATCAGTGTCAAACCGTAACTGTTTTCCTAAAAACTATAACTTTCTATAGTACGTGAATAACCATCGAAACCAGTGTTTAAATATCTGTTATAATTGAAGTTATTTATTTAATACTCCTCTTTCCACAAAGATACTAACTTGCTTTCAACATATAGTAAAATGTTTAAGTTTTCGAATCTCTTCTTAAGGTAATGAAACCATTTTAAATTTAAATAACCAGTTTATTTAATCATCTCTAGTTTGTACATACAAAAGATTATTTTAAATCGAAAAAGAAAGCTTCTGAAAGATTGTGTGCTCAAATGGTGTCTCCGTTGTTAGGTGTATTCGCGTTATACATTAACGCATTTATGCCTAGTGGACTCTCCCATCCTTCTAAATTGGATCAATTTATTTCCAAAAATAGGGATGTCTAGTTTATTAATGTCTATATTTAGAATATTTCTTACATGAATTATTTTAAGCAAACAGCGCAGACCCTGATGAGACGCCGCTTCATCTGGATCTACGCTGTTTGTCAAGGCCTTTTTTCTAGACGTTAGGCATAAATGGGTTAAACTTATTTTTAATGTTGACAATGACGTCGTTCTACATTCAAGATCAAATGTGCATGTCACAAAAACTACTTGCTTTAATAGCTCACAATTAATTTAATATGTCTTTGGTATATCAGTGTAATACAATAAGCTATCGTATACATACTGAGTGTAAGTTATGACGTCATTGAGGTTGTATTGTTATAATCACTGGCGTTCTGTGGTGGCGATGAGTTCAAATATCGGACGCAAATACATTTTAAATAATTCCACATTTGCATATGTTTATTTTTTTTTTCATTTTGTCTACTTAACTTTTTAGTATACTTTTCGTACCACCGGGTACTTTGTAGTGTACTTAAGCGTCCCTGGGGTACTCAAATAAAGTAGTACCTGAGCCGATAATGACCAATCGGGGACGTCTCAATAGGTCGTTGTCGGCTCAAGTACTACTTAAAAGTTCCCTGGGAACTCGAATTTATTTTCTTTCACAAATAAAAATTCTACTGAAAAGCATATAATAATGATGACATATCAGACGAGCGTTCATATTGTTCTACTTTTTTTTTAATTAATGAAAATGTTTTATTCTAAAGTGTAGCGTAACTCGGAACCACGACACAATAACTCAGAATGACAACACGATAATACAATTCAGAACAAAGTCTTTTATAAAGCTGATTCCAATGTAATTCTTTTTATAATAATAAGTATTATATGATGTTATTAAATATAATACAAAGTCCCCAAATAATATAATTCCAAAGTTCTTAACAACATTTATTTGATACAATTTTCTATTTCAATTTTATTAATTCAGCATTACGTCTAAATGTTCTGATACAAGCTATTTTCCCAATGAGCTGAACTGTTTTTTTTTTACATGTGACTCTTTTTATATTAAAATGGCTGCCTTTAGTTTTGTCTCTACAAACATACATTGTCGGTCACTTTCATGATCAATAATATACTTAATTTATCCAGATTATAATATTACACAAACAAGTCGCCATTTTGTTTCAGGTTAGAAATTATATAAATATATTGTCGGTCAATTTCATAACCAATAATATAATTAGTTTATCCTTATTATGCAATAACATTATAATAGGCGGCATTTTGTTTGAAGTCAGAAGTTATATTAATACAATCGACAACTATTATGTGTGAGTGTATGAGTAGCTGGTGGTCCCAAGTCTCCATCAATAGATTTAATAAAACTGATATGCGTAATAGATATAATACGTTGTTATGAAATAGGCCAATTTCATAATCGAAGCTTTTGGGGTGAATTCATAATTTATATAAACACTTATCGCTAGATTTAATTATCCTAGTCGATACATTAAACCCGTTAAACTACATAAGCAACATTTATAATAGCCCCTTGATTATATAGAAATGTATTTTTAATGGCGTTTCACCGACAATTGATACCTTTCATGTTTTCGAAATATCTTATAAAATGGTACCACTTCCGCTTATTATCGGAGGCAAGATGTGAAGACACGTTCATGTGGGATTAACAATCGTTAAGATTTATAGAAGAAACTGATTTCCCAAATGAATTATAGCGGAAGTAGTCCTTTAATAAATAAATAATCGTCAATTAATGTTTATCATTTAATCATGGCTCAGTAACGTATAAATATGTGGACATATTACGAGTGATATAGTTTCTTCGGGTGTAGGTTAATTCAGTTTGTTCAAGCATTGGGATGAAATGAATATCTCAGGAAAAGCCGCGGAGGCTTCCAGCCAAGCAAACCAGATCCTTAAAATGGTCGAAGTGTTTAGTTTCATCGGAATGCCGATAGTAGCGTCGTCGATTTTTGGGAATGTGCTTATAATATTGGTGGTTGCAAGGGACAAAGTAACGACAACCAGTGTTTTGTTCGGATTACTTGCAGCTGTAGATTTGCTGGCGACATTTATTGGTCCGCTGCTCGCAATCATTGATGGACTTAATTCCGCGGCGAAGAACTATTTATATTCCATCTTTATCAACGTATATCTTGAGTTCATAGGTCAGACGATTGCGGCGCTTTCGACGTGGACACTTGTTGTCATAACTACAGAGAGAGTTTTATGTATTACGATGCCGTTTAATTTTAAACGGGTGGTTACGGTGCCAAGGGTAATACTTGCGGAGATTGCGACATCTATCGCTGTTGCGGTGGTACAATACCTGCGACTTTTCCTCGCAGTTGAAGGCAAGATATATCAAGGCAAATGGTTAATGCGTCCAAGAAGTAAAACATGGGAGACATTCTTCGTAACATCTGACTTGGTATGTTTTACAGGTATACCATTAATTGCCATACTGACAGCGAGTTTAGTCATATGGATTAAGCTTCGCACATCTTTGGGACAGACACGAATTAAATCCGCCAGGTTCCGTTCAGTGACAACAAATCTACTAATGGCCAATTTTGCATTTCTTTTAACAAATATTCCTTTCAGGTTAGTCAATGTGATTTCAGTTTTCTTTTCCAAGAGCATTTCGTTAAATTTGTTTCAACGGATGACCCTCATATACGCAACCACGTACTTGATGTACCTTCATCACGCTCTTAACTTTTACCTGTATATTTTGAGCGGTCAGAAATTCCGAGAGGACGTAAAAAGATTATTCTCGAGCTTGACAATGCGTAAAACAACAACAACAAAAACAGCATCATTTAATAGCTCGTAAGCATACAATTGCTTTTAAGCCACATGCATAATACATAATACACAAGTATAATGACATGGATGATAATAATTATGAAATTAGGTAATAATTATGAAAATTATGTAATGGAAGAAGTTAACAAATATTTTACTGATTCATAACATGAGATATGTCCCTTTAACATCGATAATGACCGTTGTAAATAAAATAATGAGACAAAGAGTACACTGTTCTACATAATTAGTTTCATTTTAACATTGGTATTGATTATTACTCATCAAATCCTCAAAAAAACTGGTATACGTAAATAAATTAAAACATTAAACAGTTGTAATTGCTGGTGTTGAATTCCTTTCTTGTTTTGTGAAAGGCGTAACGATATGTTTGTTACAGGTTGCGTCGCTAACAGTAGAGTAGGCAGAGTAAGGTATTTTAAGTTATTTTAGTATACCTGCTAATGGACTTTGTTGTAGGGTCCTGCTAAACGAAAATTATAAATGGACATACAAAAGAAAAAGAGATTGAAATAGTAAGCAGTTTTAACTACCTTGGTATCGTTATGTCAAGTGGGTGGTCATTTATTCCTGCCACTATATGCCAGAGCTACACGGGCGATGATTTTCTTTTCTTTGTAAAACGAAGGATATGGAAGTCCCGATAAATGCTTTGTTCAAGTTGTTAAAGCCAGATGTCTTGTCAATCCTAAATAATATTTCCTAAGTATGGGGATTTATTGCGGAAACTAAAATTGAACGTATTCACAGAAAGTTCTGTTAAAGACTTTTAAATGTGAATCTGTCAACAAATTTACTGTCACTATATGCTGAAGTTGGTCGATTTGCTTAATACATTGGTAGGTACATATGAATTGTTAAAAAAAAATTAAACTTCATAAAAATAAACTAGGAAATTGTATCCTAAATACTATCATTAATAGGCAAAGATTAAAAATTAATTTACAAAATAACACAGTAGATTGGTCCTCCAAAGTTCGACAAATTTTGAATCAAGTAGGATTTTCAGATGTATGGTTATTTCCTGAGTCTTAATATTGATACCTTTATTCCTCTGTTAAAGAATATACTCAGGGATCAGTATATATCTGAGTGGAGAGATAATGTTCATTTATCAACCTCATTTCTAGTTTACAAAGAAAAAAACCTGTATTTAAAAGGGTTCTGTATTAAGATGTAATTGACAATTAAAAAAAAAAAAAAAAAAAAAAAAAAAAAAAAAAAAAAAAAAAAAAAAAAAAAAAANTAGAATTGCTAAAATACGCCTATCGTCAATTAAGTTGTTGATTGAAACTGGCAGACATTATAACATAAGCAGAAACAAAAAAAAAACAACTTTATGTAATCTTAACGATTTAAAAGACGCGTACCACTTTATACTTAACCCATTTATGCCTAGTTGACTCTCACATCCTTCTAAATTGGATCAATTGATTTCCAAAATTAGGGATGTCTAGTATATTATTTCTATATTTAGAATATTTCCTTCAGAAATTCCTTTACGCAAACAGCGCAGACCCTGATGAGACGCCGCATCAAAAAAATCGGCGAAGTCCAATTAATATTCGATAGTATCCGTGTACAATGTACTATAGTTTTTTCTTGTATTCAATACGTTGTTTATGTTGTTTATGTATTGTTAATATATGAAAATATTTTAAAGAAAACATCAACTTTTTGTTATTGTTGTACCGCTAGTGTATTGTTGTTTCTTACGGATAAACTTGGATCATAAGTTGTAGAATGCTTATTTTTTCTAGACACCGTGCTCTCAGCAATTAAATGTCCTTCCAGGGATGTTTTTTCAGTCATATCAGAAAATCCGTGTTGAAAAAATGTGCATTTTACGCTATGAAATAAAAATATCAATTATGTACAGAAACCAGATTAAAACATGTCGCATCATTACACCCAGTTCCAGAGCCTGTCATGACATTTAAATGAAGCGACGCAACCACATGTATATCTGATCCATTTAGTGTGTGCGCATAGTCAATTGCGTATCAAATAGAAATATACCTTGTAATGCATAACTAAAAACTGTTTATAATGTACAAATTATATTGTCTCCTATTGTATATGTGTGTTAATATATTTATAAATTGTTTTAAGAAAATTAATTATTTTGAATCGCATTTCCTTAAGGATCTTTGTTTATATCTCTAACAGAGGTGAAAGTTATTATGTGTATATAATTGTTGAACACTTTTAGAAATTGTAGAACCATCGTCTCTCGTAACTCTTTTAGATTGGTTATATATATCATGATTTTGTACTGCTTTAGTGTGTTTTATATACAAAAGTGAGACGTTATTAAACCATTCTACCTGTCTGTTTGTGTGTCTGTTATACATTTTTTAACGGGTCAAAGGCAAGTAAGTATGTTACTGGCACTACGAAGGTCAACGTTTTCACGGAGTTATACGCATTCTTGGTAAATAATATCACTTTAAAAATAACTCGTTTTAATGTAAGCATAACAATTGGCCCATGTACAATTACATATTATTATGTTTCCCATGTCATGTTCTGTTACTGTATTGATAACATCTATGCCAGGAGCAGTTCATAGTGACATTCAAAAGTTGCATACATTTTGGTGACCATTGCCGGTTTTGTATTTATCTTTACAATTAATAAATAATACAATTCGAACAAATCTAGCTTAAAAAATTAAAATACTGTGAATATATCGACATGATAAGACGAACATTTCACACATAAATAGTACAATTCTTGTTGTCACTAGCGTTGTACGCCATAGACCACTCACTGTCAACTTTATACACAAAGACGTATATATGAACGAAAAACATAATTGACTTTTAAAACAAAAAAGAAGAAGTAAACATTCATAATCCAAATTTTCGTTGTAAATATCAGCAAACATATGTATGCACTTGCCAGTTGCACTTGACTTAAAAAGCCTTTACATTATAAAAAACATACTTATCACATTAAAGCAGAAAATAATAATACTTGGATACATTATTATTTATTAATATGAAAATATGATTTAGTTAGTTGCAGTTATTTACACACGCCCGATTATCGAAGAACATGTATTTATGTAAATATATTCTCAGTGAAACATGCCGTTCAACGAAAATTTAAGAGTAGTATTCATAATTCTTACATGTCATATCGAAGAGGTACTTACTACATATATATAGTGTTAAACTTCGAAATTGTTTCGACATGACAAGGGCGCCGGCTATGGGGAGCCACGTATATCCTTTTCCACAAAAAAGGATGAATTGCGTCTCCCATGTCGTTAAAGTAGGTCGCCCTTTCGCTGGTCATTTCAATGACCTGCCATCATGCTGGACCCTTATACGCTGAAATAAGACACACGGAATCAACGGAACATGTATCATACGTTATGCCAAAAAACGATAATAAGCGATGCAGATAATCGCCTCTACATAGTGTTTGCAACCAATTGCGCTTAAATATTTGCTTTTAATTTTGAACGTGGAATCAATGCACACGCTTTGTATATGTTTACGCAGAGAAGCTAAACATAAAATAATACAAATGACCTGTACTCATATTCGCCTTATTCTTAAAGACATGCCATATATTGCTATTAGATATCCGTATACAATACAAACAAGTAAGAGTTATTTGTAGACTTATTGGTCTTCTTTAAAATATCAGAACTGCTTGGTAAAGCTGTTACCAATTCAAAACCAACCTATCATAATTAAGTATGTACTGTTGATGTGTCGAAGAAATGATTCCGAATGTAGGCAGGATGTATACTTACATTACAAATGCATTATGATATACAGCTTTAATTCACATCGCAAGCAGACAATCGACGATGTCATTACACTTAGTAATTGATGTTCGTGTTTTTGTTTTATCTTTAATGATACCTTAAGATTATTTTCTTTCACATAAATATAGCTTATCTCGAAACATTTGCCTAGATCTAAGAGAACATGGAAAGCTTGACCAAAAAGCATGTTTTCAACATAACGAAACTTATCAATTTATCATACCATTACGCTGCTATCAGTCTGATACAAATGTGTCTGACAATTATCAAACAAACAACGCAGGCGGTGTAGGCCTACATAGAATTATTAACAACAATCAAACATTCTACGCAGGCGGTGTAGGCCTACATAGAATTATTAACAACAATCAAACATTATACGCAGGCGGCGTAGCCCTAGACAGAATTAGTAACAACAATCAAACATTCTACGCAGGCGGTTTAGGCCTAAACATAATTACTAACAACTATAAAACATTCTACGCAGGTGTTGTAGGCCCAAACAGAATAATTAACAACTATAAAATATTTTACGCAGGTGGTGGAGGCCTAAACAGACTAACTAACAACAATTAAACATTCTACGCAGGCGGTGTAAGCCTCAATATAATTACTAACAATCATCGAACATACATACGTGAGCTGTGCAAGTAAAGACAGAGTTACTTACAACACTCAAAATATACAAACGCAGGGGATGAAGACATAGACAGAATTAGTAAACAGCAGTCACAGCATGGACAAATGCAGTCGTTTGTGCAAGAAAGATCAATAAACTAACTGAAATATGTTTAATAAGTTGTAACATTGAGGACGATCTAAGGTGGATGGCTATTCTGAAATGTATAAATAATATATGTATGGATTGTTGTCTATATTATTTATTCCGAATCATCGACGCAATTGGATAAGAAAGCCGGCTAAGAAAATGGACATGAAACATGGCGGAGAAATCAAATTAAGACTTTAAATTCTTCAAATTACGTTTGGACAAAGATGACCAGATCAAATATCGGATGGAAAACGTTTGAACCCTTGAGACTTTACATATTAGTCTTCTTTGTTCGATAGGACCGAGAAAGACCCACAGACATGAAAATGCAAGAGATCAGTATTGTTTCAATATTTAAACACGGGTCTCACACGCCGCGAAACGCGATCTTCGTTCGCATTGTGAATATTTATGGACAATTATTCGTTTGCAAATGTATTGATGAGTTATGAAGTTAAAGTCTGGGCAGTCTAAATTACTTCTGACCTTTGAGGTGTGACAGTGACTTTTTAGTTAGATGTGACTTATATGTCACAACGCCTTCACATGGTTACAAATTGGGGTCATTTATGTAAAATTATGATGAATTATGAAGTTGCAGTCAGGACAATCTGTAAAATTACCATGTTAGACCTTTGAATTCTTAATGTGACCCTGACCTTTCAGCTATGGACATGAGTCGTAAACACGACCCGCCTTGAACACATGGCGAACATTTTTTAGTTTCTTTAAACTTTCATTTTTAATAGCGAAATGAAATCCTGCACAAGCTATGACAATTTACATCCGCACGCACAAACATTGTGACATCTATATCGAGCTTTTTATAAGCAGACTCTACAAAAACTGAAAAAAATGCAAACATATGTGATTAACGTGTGCGATTTTTAAACAACATCTTACTTGCTGATTAAAAATAAACAAAGTAAAATTTAACTCATGGCAAATGATACTCTCTTGCTATCAAGAAGAAATAATTTGTATTGTATCAAGATGGTACTTTTTGTCTTGATAAGTACAAAATAATAAAACATTTTAGTATATTATCCGTTCCCCGGGTACTTTGCAGTACTCGGGGTAATTTAATAATGTAGTACCTGAGCCGACAATGACCAATCGTGGCTGGATCAATTGGTCGTTTTCGGCTCAGATACTAGTTTAAAGTACCCCGGGAACTCTTAAGTATACTACAATTTATCCGGGGTACGGAAAATATACTAAAAGTACTCGGCCATACTATGGGGTACTGTTTAGTATCGTACTATCGCGTTCTCGCATTCTCGTCATCGTATTCTCGCACTCTCGTCATCGTATTCTCGCATTGTCGCCATCGTCCTCTCGCGTTCTCGCATTCTCGCCCTCTGGATTTTAATGTGTAACCACGATAGCCCTAACGGTATTCCGTAGTATCCGCTATTTAATAACCTCTCCGTCATCGCTGTCTATTTCGTCGTAGCTGGAGACATTTTCGGTCACTATTTCCTCCTCTTCCACACGAAAATTCGACTCCCAACTCCATCGTTGCGCTGCAGTTTTACGATAGCTGAAAATAAGTGAATCCGCGTTGTATAAAATAACAAATAAACAGTACGGCAGTTATTTTACCGAAATATTTAACAATTCTGATTGAGACCAACGATTTTCAAAGTTTGAAAATTAATGAAGGCTTAAAGGGGCCGTCCAACAGATTGGTAAATTGACAAAATTAAAAAAAGTTGTTTCATATTCGCAAATTTTCGCGTTTGTTATGATATTTTTGAGGAAATAGTAATACTGACCATTTACAATGCTCTTAAATATCCATTATATGCATCTTTTGACGATTTGAAAACCTCAAAATCATAAAGCGTCGTTCGACGCGAAACGATTGAATAATTTGGAAAGTTCTGTTATTGTCGCTATATTTTGTAAAACTACGAGGATTGCTTATATATGGTATAAAATACGGCTATCGTACATACTTGTCAGGATGGCCGAGCGGTCTAATTGGTTTTTACTCCAGGACCCCGATGGTCACTGGTTCGAGCCCTGATGAGGTTTACTTTTTTTTCCCTTTTTAAATTGTATTCTTGTTTTTTAACTGCAGATTTTTAGGTCAAATGTTTGAATTTATCAATATAGAGCATTTAATGACATGCTTCAATACATGCCAAAATCTAGTGGACAGTCCCTTTAATTATAACGCTAGGTTTGAGAATTTCGCAAAATCGCAGATTCACTCTTTACAAAGTCAAAAGTCAGCTGCGTCTGTTACTCACATTCGTATATACCATTCAATCATTTTAGAAAGCAAATAGCGAACAAAAAATACCATATTATTATAATGCGCTAACATTTATGTATATGTTTATAACTTGTTACACAGCAGAAATCGAATAATGATAATCCGCGATCAATACTCATTAGTTGTGACTAATATGGGCAATATAAATAATGAATGACAAATAGCCCCCCCCCCCCCCCCCCCCCCCCCCNCGGCTTAGTCCTGGCTATCATAACTTAACATTTCGCGTTTTTGTGAAATTGCGCGAACGGGTTTTTCCGCATCGTCAATAAAGCAACCCGATTTCTCTGTGTAAATACCTCATATCTAAAAATAAAACGATATTGAATGGCTGATATATGTGTACATGTCTATTTTTAGAAAAAAAAAGTAAATACCACAGGGCTGCGGTACATGACTAAATATAAGTACAATATCTGCAACCGCTTAAATTATTATTTTTTACAAAAGTAAACGAAGTAAGGGTTGTGAGTACATTACAGAACTGTATATAAATATCATAGGCACCTGTAATATTAAAAAAAGAAGAATGGAATAAACGTGTGAACACTTCTACCAGGTTAACATATTCACCAGCTACCGGTTATTGCAATACAAACATCATTACTGTTGTCATCCTTTCATAAAAATCTGATTGTTAAATAGTTAAAAAAGTTGCTTGTGGCTTGTGGAAATTCCGAAAATTCATAGCCCATTTGCTAAAAAAAGTCGCTTGAACGGAATTTTCGCAAAACCCTTGCTACTATGTTAGCCCAACTCGAAAAATTATAACCCGAATGGGATATATTTCGTTCCAACGTCATTTTATATTAAACTCATGCAGAGATGTGTGTATGGACATTTTAAATGGGAATGTCGCGTGAGGTATTATAAATGGCATTTCAACAAAATGTTTATGCTCAATATTACGACTAAAAGATGCGAGATGAGAAGTAACGAATCCCTGTGGAATATTTCATGGTCAAATGAAGACACTCGATATTCTAAATTTAGATATGATACCCAATATTCTAAATTTAGATATGACAACTTCCAATCTATTATATGTAAACAACTGTTTGTATCTCTCGCATTTACATCCCGTCGTTCAGAGGAAGAAGGAACATTTATCAAAATGGCAGCTGGGAAGGTCGATTACGAAACTGTTACCAGGCCACCAGTGAAGAAACATGAAATTAAGTCGCTGGACTTAGCATTCGTTATGGACGCTACGGGAAGTATGGGCTCATACATCGAATCGGCGAAAAACAACATTCGTAAAATTGTTGAAGAAATAGTGGCCAGTGAAAAGGGCGACGTGCGTCTGGCGTTGGTGAACTATCGTGATCATCCGCCACAAGACAGTACATACGTGACGGAAGTGCATGATTTTACCACCTCACCGGGAGCAATGAAAAGTTGGCTAGAAAGCACAAGCGCCACGGGCGGCGGCGATACCCCGGAGGCGGTGGCAGACGGCCTGCACGATGCGCTGAAACTCAGCTGGAGGGACGACGCCACGAAGATCTGTGTCTGTATATCGGACGCCCCGCCCCACGGATTAGGATGTAGCGGCGACGGATTCCCGGAAGGGTGTCCGGCAGGTATTGATCCGATGGAGGTTGTTCATCAAATGGCGGGAAAAGGTATTACGCTCTATGTGGTTGGGTGCGAACCGAGTATCACGCCATATAAAAACTTTTTCATGGCCATTGCGTTCACAACGGGAGGTCAGTACGTCCCACTCACCAAGGCACAGGTTTTGTGCCAGGTAATCGTGGGTGGGGCACGAGAGGAGATGGGCCTGGAGCGACTGATGGAGGAAGTGAACGAGGAAGTACAAGCGGATCTCGCAGCTGGTCTCGCTATAGACGAGTCCGAAATGACGAAAAGGGTTTTCACAAAGATGGCGGCTAAGGGTATTAGTTCGATTCAACTTCAGCGCAATCAAGCCGAATTGTCCGGCGCCCACAATAATGAAGCCGCTAGCAAATTGTCCAAGCTAACCAACCTAAAAGACATCCGGACAGAATTTAAACCGAATCATGGTGCAGGTTTGACACCAGGTTCAGCACCACGCTCGATGGGATCTGCCCGATCAATGAGGCGATCGGCACCAATGCCAACCGGAAGTGGCGCGATGGACGCTGGATACCTGCCGATGGAGACAGAAGAGACCTACGCGGCCGCTGAGATGCCGATCTCTGAAGGGCAGGCGAGCCGAATGGTGCGGAAGTGCGTGGCGAGAAGCGGGTTCAAGTAGGGCGCAAATGACACGTGACAAAGTCTTCGATGATGAATAAGGCATATGTGTGTTATAAACTGCTTTATAGAGAAATCAAGTGTGTTGCAGTTAGGACACACAATGAAACATTGCGGAAGTGCGTATTACGAACAAGTCGAGACAACAGCCTTTCAGTTTAATAATTAAAATGTATAGTGTATATATAATTTTATTTATTTTAATAATAAATTGTTATTTGTTTGGTAATTGTTATTGAAAACAGTCCGTGCAATATGTTGTAAGGTTGCTTTTATGTTCACTGATGTATGTTGAAAATACACAAACGACGGATTATGTAATAGCTTTGTGTAGTTAGGCATTTCCATTTGTTTTTTCGTTTCAACAATCACGTGTGTTGTTTGGTTTTTCATTTAATGAAACATACATTGTGTATTGTAACATTATACATGTGTAACAGCATGTATATTTATTTTATTTCTTTATTGTACTGGTAACAATTGTAAATCTCATTCTTTATACTGAACAATGTTTGTAAGTATGCATTTTGCTTATAACTGGTATGTGAATCAATATTAAACATTCAGTTGAAATGAAAAATGTGTGCAAATGTTTATTTTGATTTTTTTATCAGTAGTTCAGATTTATCACGGCGGTTAAGCTACTAACACGGTACCAGGGTTAGCTGGTTTACCAGAATTAATAACACATACTTGTGCCATTAACTGGATTTAGTGACTGCTGCCCTTCTTGAATCCGATCTATAATGACGATACTGATTAGGAACAAGAACTAGCCGGCGTCGCCTATGAAGTACTATAAAATGTATATTATTCTGAACATTTCCATTATCCGTCACAGCAAAATAAAATACAAATCGCAACCAGCCATATTTACATAAGAATATGTCATAATTAACTATCACGTGGCTTAGCGAACTAGAAACGCACGAACGGCCAAAATACGTAATTATGTCCGACTCACTCAGCGCTCTACACGAACCTCAAGCAGGTACATCTAAAACGCAACCGACTTGATACACCGTTACCTAGTGTAGACTATCACAAAATTGGCAACTTAAAATATTACACTTACTTAAATTCCTCTTGATCCCGAGTCGCGTAGGTATTACAGGGAACGAACAGGCAGACCACCATGCGAAGGTAGGAACTCACGAGAAACACCTTTCCGATCTAAGTCCTAGCCCACACGAAATGATTGCAATTATAAATAAAAGAGCGCATGTAACTCAGGACACGCACATGACAACATACTGTGCTAATCATTATATGAACCTCGCTCTGCGAAAAGGGGGTTTAATGCATGTGCGTAGTGTTATCCCAGATTAGCCTGTGCAGTCCGCATAGGCCAATCAGGGACGACACTTTCCGCTTTCATTGATTTTTTTTCAATAAAGTCTCCTCTTAGCAAAAACCCAGCTTAGGCGGAAAGTGTCGTCCCTGATTAGCCTGTGCGGACTGCCAAATAACGTAATTATGTCCGACTCGCTCAGCGCTCTACACGAACCTCAAGCAGGTACATCTAAAACGAAACCGACTTGATACACCGTTACTTAGTGTAGAATATCACAAAATTGGCAACTAAAAATATTACACTTACTTAAATTCCTCTTGATCCCAAGTCGCGTAGGTATTACAGGGAACGAACAGGCAGACCACCTTGCGAAGGTAGGAACTCACGAGAAACACCTTTCCGATCTAAGTCCTAGCCAACACGAAATGATTGCAATTATAAATAAAAGAGCGCATGTAACTCAGGACACGCACATGACAAAATACTGTGCTAATCATAATATGAACCTCGCTCTGTGAAAAGGGGGTTTAATGCAAGTGCGTAAAGTGTTATCCCAGATTAGCCTGTGCAGTCCGCATATGCCAATCAGGGACGACACTTTCGGCTTTCACTGATTTTTTTTGTTTCAATGAAGTCTCCTATTAGCAAAAACCCAGTTTAGGCGGAAAGTGTCGTCCCTGATTAGCCTGTGCGGACTGCACAGGCTAGTCTGGGACGACACTTTACGCAAATGCATTTAGCCCCCTTTTCACAGAACGAGGCTCATATTTATTATCAACCCTAGACATAAAATCACTATCTACAATCCCATTAAACGAGAGGATAGAGCTCACACGCATCGAAGACTAAAAGTATCTAAAATACATGGCGATTTCAACAAAAAAATTCCTATGTCAACAATGTATGATACCGTACATGATATGTTACAGTATACTAAATAATTTGGATGTGCATTTGTATACTCTCTAAAACTTCGTCTTGATTAACTGGAAGACATGTTTTCAGTTAATGACGCTCGTTGTCTCATTCTTTTTTCGACCTGTGTGCAGGGAAAGCACTGATGTACACCAAGAAACCGCTGTTATGTTTTAAGACTGGGGACTTGTTCACAGATTTTGGCATGTTTTTAAGTTTGTCATTTAATGCTTTTAATTGATAAATTTAAACATCGGAACTAAAAGGCTCAAGTATATAAAAAAAAAAAAAAAAAAAAAAAAAAAAGTGATCCACGCCTGGACTCGAACCACTGACCCTTGGAAAAGTCAAGCGCTGAGATCACTCGGCCAGCCATGCTGATATAGACTGTGACGTATTTTATGCCTTATATATAAGCAATCGTTTCGCGTTTTTATCGCTTTATAATTTTAAGATTTTTAAATCGTCAAAGGATGCGTATAATGGATATTTGATTGTATGGTAAATGTTCAGTATTACAATTTATTTGCAAATAACATAACTGCAACGAATGTTTGCAAAATTAAACATTTTTTTTTCAATTTGGTCAATTTATAAAACTGTGAACAGGTCCCTTTAGATTGGAGACTACATGGGAAACTAGCGCGAAGCTGAGTTACAATCAACTAAAAAGTGAGCGGAAAATAAACGTAAAAAAAACAGTGAACTATGTTTTGTATCAAGTTCTGTTTTGCATATCACACGACATACCTTTTTTTCATATATGCAATCAGCTTAGAATGCTCTTTAAGAAAACGTATGTTTACATACAAAATGTTGTCTTTTTTTACTGCAGTTGAAGGTAAAACATTAAATAACATTGGGGTTTGAACTACTGGTAGTATATTGTGACCTACACATTCGATCATTTCTTTATATCTCCATGCAGCGCATGGAACCCAGTGGCGGGGTAATAGCTGCTTACACAAAGAAACAGTCAGTATAGACCGCAACCCATTGTTGATGCCGCCTAACGAAATCGAACTTCATGTAGGGCTTCATGTATTTTAAAATTCCTACGAGACATAAGATACCTCGATAAGATATATATTCAATAACATAATCGTGCTAACTGATATAGGTGCATGCAGTACATGGGCAATGATAGAATGGATAAGACGGCTTAATTAAAAGTCAACTTATAAAGTGTGTATTTCGAAGTTGCATGAGGTCCTTCCGCGCCTGAGGCTGCGCCGGAGTGTATCCAAGCCCTCCTGCCAAATTGGTGTATTAGACTCATGAAAGTTAAGACGAATTTTGAATTACATCTGCAATTTCCAGCTACTAAGTGTGTTGGAATTATCTTGTGCTGTAGAGGGGAAACCGCAGTTCCCAGAGGAAACCAAACAAACTCGCATACGCCGGGACCGTATAACACCACTCCTTATGAAATCATCTAGACCAATCCGATAACATTAATTATGTTATGTTTTCCATATGTAAAGTGGCTTCATTGTCAATAATGCAGGTAGACTATATTATTGCTTTGTTAATAAAATACTCCCAAACATTTTCGTGACAAAACGTAGTTTTAAAATTTATTAACACCTAGAACAAATATCAAGTTCAAACAATATCATCTGGAAAGGATCAAATTATATATGCATAGTATACAAAATCAAAGACTGAATTTCTTCCAATGCTTATTATAAAGAAAAGTGAATATAGCGACATGAAAACATATAAGCAAGAAATCTTCATACATGGCGAAATGCATTACACTTCAAGAAAACATAATAACAATTGTGCGAGTATGATCTATTTATACAAAAAATGGTTAAACGTTTCCAAGGGATTTAGCAACTCATACACTATTTCAAAGTCACCTATGCCAGCCAGCCAGTAAGCCAGCAAGCCAGCCAGCCAGCCAACCAACCACCATCACCACCACCACCATCATCACCAACACCATCCCCACCACAACCACCATCACCATCACTAAAAGTAAAACCATCACAATCAGCATCATCATCACTGTAACCATCACCACCAATTATCACCACAACCATCAAACGGATCATCACCAGCAATATCACCACAACCATCACAAGGACCATCACCACCAATATCACTACAACCATCACAAGGACCATCACCACCAATATACCACAACCATCACAAGGATTATCACTACCAATATCACCACGACCATCACAAGGATCATCACCACCAATGTCACCACAACCATCACAAGAACCACCAACCACCAATATCACCACGACCATCACAAGGACCATCACCACCAATATCACCACGACCATCACAAGGACCATCACAACCAATATCACCACGACCATCACAAGGACTATCACCACCAATATCACCACGACCATCACCACCAATATCACCACGACAATCACAAGGACCATAACCACCAATATCACCACAACCATCACAAGGACCATCACCACCAATATCACCACGACCATCACAAGGACCATCACCACCAATATCAACGCGACCATCACAAGGATCATCACCACCAATATTACCACGACCATCACAATTATCATCACCACCAATATCACCAGGACCATCACAAGGATCATCACCACCAATATCACCACGACCATCACAAGGATCATCACTCGCAATATCACCACGACCATCACAAGGATCATCACCACCAATATCGCCACGACCATCGCAAGGACCACCACCACCAATATCACCACGACCATCACAAGGACCATCACCAGCAATATCACCACGACCATCACAAGGATCATCACCACCAATATCACCACGACCATCACAGGGACCATCACCACCAATATCACCACGACCATCACAAGGACCATCACCACCAATATCACCACGACCATCACAAGGATCATCACCATCAAAATCACCTTGACCATTACAAGGACCATCACCACCAATATTACCACGACCTTCACAAGGACCATCACAACCAATATCACCACGACCATCACAAGGACCATCACCACCAATATCACCACGACCATCACCACCATCGCCACCAATATCACCACGACCATCACCACCATCGCCACCAACGGATAAATTGAAGAATCTTCATGGCATCCGTAAACGTTGCGCCATACTTTTCCAGCAGTGGAACCGGATCGTATTAGGGTCCCATCTGACACTCAACTGACCTAAAAATGAATGAAACGTTACATTATTGAAAATCAATACGTTGCGTGTTTGTATTTGACGGGGTTTCCTACACATAGATATAAAAACAACATTATTCAGTCGCTCCAATTTCTTTAAAAATAACGATGATCAACCTCCATGGAACGGATAAATTGAAGAATCTGCATGGCAACCGTAAACGTTGCGCCATCCTTCTCCAGCAGTGGAACCGGATCGTGTTAGGGTCACATCTGACACGAACTGGTAACTGACCTAAAAATGAATGACACGCTGCTTTATTGAAAATCAACTCATAAGTAAAATTTTGCGCTTTCTTTCTACTTCTCCATATCAAATCATAAAAAAAAATATATATTACAGATACCATCCACGACGTATATTGGATACAGACAAAGAATATGTCGCCAATATTCGTTGTCGAAATTTATTGATTAAAGTTTAAAAGTGTTCTAAACGACACAGTGATATATTTTTCCAAATTAGTTGCAGCGCGAAATCATTCCATTTACGAAACTTGTCAGTTTTGAAAGTTCAAAACGATCCGTTAAGCTACACATATACATTTGGACGCACAAATGCATAGTTTAATGGCCATCACTTTCATGGGATATACAGGAGAGAGTCTACGTTTTGCAGCTGCACTTAAAAAGAGACAAGATGATGTAAGACCTTAGTTACGTCCTTTGGTAAACAGTATTGCTGTTGGAAAGCAGAACGAAAACGCTATTGAGTAGGCTTGGTTTTCAGAGCTTAGGCGTTTTGACGCTGTTTACGCTGACTCGGACTCGCTTTCGCCCCAGCACCATCGACCCACTTCATTGTGTTTTAGCTAGCGGGTAGAAAAGTGTGTCCCTCGCAATAAACTTAGGAGCCTTGCCAGAGTTTTAGCATCAACAACGTTAAAACGTCCTAGCTCTAAAAATCAAGTAGAATAGACAGTGTTGTCTTTCTGCATACCACCAGCAGTACTGCTTACCAACGGAAGTCAACGACAATCGCACATCACAATTATCTCTTTAAGTATACCTGTCTAACGTCATCTTTGACATTTAAAAATGATATCACTTATCCTTGAATTAACAGCAATAGCAGGAATGACGATCCATACTTCAGTCTGGTAAATGTGACCTTCGGCGGTTGGCCATGACGTAACGGAGCCCATTTAGAGTTACTGTCTTTATCCCAATGAAAGGACAGCTGTTGAAAAAAAACATATGTTACAGATGCCACCCACGACGTATTTTGGATACAGATAAAAAATATGTTGCCAATATTCTTTGTCCAAATCTACTGATTAAAGTTTAAAAGTGTTCTTAACGACACAGTGATATATTTGTCAAAATGAGTTGCCGCGCGAAAACCTTCCATTTACGATAACTGTCAGTTTTGAAAGTTCAAAACGATCCGTTCAGCTACACATATACATTTGGACGCACAAATTCATAGTTTAATAGCCATCACGTTAATGGGAAATACAGGTCAGAGTCTACGTTATACAGCTGCACTTAAAAAGAGACAAGATGATGTAAGACCTTAGTTACGTCATTTGGTAAACAGTATTTTTGTTGGCAAGCAGAATGAAAACGCTATTGAGTAGGCTTGGTTTTTAGAGCTAATGCGTTTTAACACTGTTTACGCTGACTCGGACTCGCTTTCGCCCCAGCACCATCGACCCACTTCATTGTGTATTAGCTAGCGGGTAGAAAAGTGTGTCCCTCGCAATTAACTGAGGAGCCTTGCCAGAGTTTGAGCATCAACAACGTTAAAACCTCCTAGCTCTAAAACTCAAGTCGAATAGACAGTGTTGCCTTTTTGCATACCACCAGCATTACTCCTTAACAAAGGAAGTAACGACAATTGCACATCACAATTATCTCTTTAAGCATACCTGTTTAACGTCATATTTGACCTTTAAAAATGATATCACTTATCTTTGTATTTACAGCAATGGCAGGGATGACGATCCATACTTCAGTCTGGTAAATGTGTATGGTGTACGGACCGGTTCAAAAGTCTGAATCGTATCATACGGTTTAGCTAGAACAGTATCAGAAGGTTTATAAACCATATGATACGCTTTAAACCGTATGATACGCTTTTAAGACTTTTGGACCGGTTCGTACGTTCAACCGTCTGATCCGAAACCGTATGATACGAATCGCATCAGACGTTAAATGACGGGTATTATTCAATGTTTTATTCAATTTAAAAATAGAATTATTCAGTGTAAACCGTATGATACGGTTTACGCTAAACCGTCTGATACGAATCGTATCATACGGTTTCGCATCAAGCGTACGATCGTATCAGACGGTTTATGGTCGCAAAACCGTATGATTCGGTTCTAGCTAAACCGTCTGATTCGATCGTATCATACGGTCTAGACCTTTGGAGCGGTCCGTACACCATAAATTTGACCTACAGCGGTTGGCCATGGTGTATCGGAGCTCATTTAAAGTCCCTGTCTTTATCCCAATGCACGAACAGCTGTTGAAAAAAAATTATAGCGATGCCACCCACGACGTATATTGGATACAGACAAAGAATATGTCGCCAATATCTGTGTCCAAATCTATTGATTAAAGTGTTAAAGTGTTCCAAACGACACAGTGATATATTTTTCCAAAGTAGTTGCAGCGCGAAAACCTTCCATTTACGATAATTGTCAGTGTTGAAAGTTCAAAACGATCCGTTAAGCTACACATACACACTTGGACGCACAAATGCATATTTTAATGACCATCCTTTTCATGGGAAATACCAAAAAAAGTTTGTGTTTATGTTCTTCTTATATTCGTTAGCATAATCATGTTTTCTTAATACTTCGATAGGTATTTTAGTTACCTAAATTTGTTTAGTTTTAATTAGTTTTAAATCGTAAGTATTTTTAATTTATTAAAACAAGCTAATCGCATTTACAAGAACTATCTCAATAGCAAAGCACACACCAATAAGGCATACGTAGTAAAACGCCATACTTACCCAGCAAAACTACACATGCATACAAGTAAATATCCCGACAACCAATGGTCAATACAATCAAGTTTCACACCTTACCATCCTATCTGATTACATCTCGCCCATAGCTCAAGCCAAAGGTTGAAGTAGTTGTACATAAATGGGGCACTATCCATTGTATGTAGTACAGCAATTATCAGCTTATTCACACAACTGATTCGCTGTATCAAACTTCTAAATGTACGATTACAAATAAATACTTTACACTTTTTTTTTCATTTTAAAAGTTCGTAATATATACCGGGGTATACCATAATTTCATCACCATTGTTGAATAAGCATGTATTTACACCGCCATAACATGTCTTATGTATGTTGTTTGGCTATGTACTAATGTATTTGCCAATACAAATTGACTTGACTTATCTTGTATTAACTCTTTCAGTACTGGAACCGAATTTTGAAGGTTTTTGCAAACAGTTTGGATCCAGATGAGACGCCACAGAATGTGGCGTCTCATCAGGATCCAAACTGTTTGCTATTCTGATAGTTTTCTTTGAAAAAAAATTAAAGAAAATGCTAATTTTTGAAATTCAGCAGACAACATTTTAGCAGACTACAAATTTCCCAGCATGCAAAGGGTTAACTGTAGTCCTATTCGCTGACGATAGACTTGAACGCTTAAATGTAATGTATGATTGTTATATCATAAATCGCTTGGTGATATGTGGATGGCGCTAGTCGTAGTTTTATGAATCCTTCAAAAATTTACGTCGACCAAGTGATATATATTTTTCAAGTTCACGTAGTTTAGTCGCGCATTGTCCGATCGTCGAAGGTAGTTTTTTATCGGACGTAAGTTTTATACTGTAAGAACATCCGATTTCGAATACGGTCTGGCTGGCATAAAGTGCCAAGAGGGGCACTGAGCAATATCCAATTATTGTCTAGGTATCCGGGCAAAAACCTGTACAGTCATCGGACGGCCACAATTTTAATTTTTATTAATTGTTTTTACGGGCGGCGGCATAAACTCGATTAATCTGTCAGTGAATTTGCTTTGCAATAATGTGCAATCATGCCTGCGCAATCACAATCACATCACAGGAACGCCATCCAGTGTTGCGTTGCCGGTCGGTCTAAATATGCTCATTTCCGATGTCAGTCAGCACAAACCGTTCGATGCCCAATTAACTTTGATTGAGCAAAAGATAAATATCACATAGTTCATGTCCGAAAAAAAGCTTCTTAACTACATGTATACAAGAATAACATATGACCACATATAGCCAAACTAAGTATATGACCGAGTATGCACAACACGGGTTCGATCCTCACTGTGGGAGCGTTCTTTAGATCTGCCCCATTGACACCAAGTACTGGTTCTAGTCACAGGAAACGGACTAGAAAGCGTTTAAATAAGTGGAAAGTACTTTAAATGCAATCGATTTTCAATAAATAGGTTGAAACTAAGCACAAAACAACGAAACATTCATAATATTAAGCTTTTTATTTCAATACATAAATACAGAACACATCAATGACATTGTGAAATGTCATTAACATGATTCGACTACGTTCACTCATAATACAAAACATGCCGCCATAAAGAGTGAAAGGCATGTTCCGTTTGTAAAAAATGCCTGTGATCGACGCATAGGCTAAGGGAGACAACCACCAATGATAAGCCTTTAACAGTGGTCTTTCTTGTTATAAGTATATTTCTCTTTTCATCGATATCTAATCATAACGTGGATCAATTGCTGTATTACGCCGTGACATCAGGCTTCCCACAAATCTTCACCCTGGATCCAGGAACAATTGAAAAGGGGGTTTAATGCATGTGCGTAAAGTGTCGTCCCAGATTAGCCTGTGCAGTTGGCACTGACTAATCAGGGACGACGCTTTCCGCTTTTATTGTATTTTCGTGTGAAGGAAGACTCTTCTTGACGGAAATCCAGCTAAGGCGGAAAGTGTCGTCCATGATTAGCCTGTGCAGACTGCATGCATTTAACCCCGTTTTTTTCACACAGCGAGACTCAATTGTATTGAGAATGTCATTCTTGATAATCACATTTTAATTAAGTGATGTTTATACTGGACATCTTCTTGTTCTACTCTTATTCGGACAGTCATACCGTGAACAAAATGTCAAGCAGTCAAATGTTCGGGGAGATTTAAGTTTCTCGTATTTTACACAAACTGTAAAACTATGACAGCCATATGACTACAGTAACAACAATCCACTAATCTATAAAAGTAAAAATTATTTATTAGCATATCGAAAATCAGATTAATCACACAATTTATGCAAAGTGTGGACAATGAGCCTGTGGCGTGTGTGGCGAATAATATTCTATTTGAAACACGTTCAAAATATATTTTCAACACTTGCCACGCTATAACATGCTATATGTTAATCACGTAACGCAAAAAAGGACATGTTCTCTGGGACCAAATCTTCGCAATAAAAAACTTAGTATGTACAAAAATAATTAGTAAGGTTGTGTCCATCATTTATGTCGTATTATAGTTATCTAAGCATAAAAAAGTGATTACTTACAATAATAATTGGGATTGCAATAAAGGATCCAAATAAAGGACCCACATAATGCTGTGTGATACAGAATGGGTTAAAAGTCATCTAAGAACATATAAACCTGGAATCTATAACGAATGTATGTATTCAGTTCATTTATATGTTGCTTTTTATATTATATACAAGCATATACTGAGATGAAATGAAGCAAATCAACCATTTGCATTTACATTAGGAAATATTACTTGTACTGTCCGCTATACTTGACAGAGTACATAACATTGTACTCGGTAGATAGTTGTTGTTGATTTGTTACTGGTTCCCAGTGGCTCACTCATACTTGGCCGCGTATACACAGCAAACTTCCTCGCCGGGAACCGTCTTCATGATCGGACGTCCGTCTTTCTGGTACCCGGCATAGTCCACTGTGACCAAGTGCCGGAGACCGCATTTCTCATAGATTTGGATCGAGAACTTGCTGGTTGGTTCCCCTCGGATGCATATGGGCCGGATACCAAGATTTTTCACAAACTGGATGGAGAATTCCACCAGCTTGGTTCCGATACCACGGCACCTTTTATCCCGCCGAACGCACATCCCGAAGAATTGAATAGCTTCATCGACTTGAAACCTCTCGAAGAAGTGCGCCTTTTCTTCGATGACATCAATGAGCCCAACAAGCATCCTCAATGACGGGTCGTTGAACATGTCCGCAGTCATTTTGTCGATGCGTCTAGTGACGCGCATGTAGCGGGCAGCTATCGGCTCGCCGGAAGTTCTGTCGACGACAAGAAAGCTGATCTTCGACTGGAAGATGGCCAGACACATGTTCCGGAGGTCGGGGGTCATCGCCTGTTCGGTGGCGACACTGGGCGGGTCGTCCGGCAGGAAGTGGTCCTTCATGATCGCGATGGCGTCTTCTATGTTTCCGTCGTCCACCAGAACTGGTTCCCCTTCCGTGAATTTTATCTGGGATTTCGTCTTCTCGAACGCCTGTCCACGAGAAATGGATATAATTATGTTTTGTTAACTAATAGTATGTAATAGACATGTATCCATCCTCCTTGCATGCAGGCCGCGTTATTCCTTAAATAAAACTCTATGTTTCTTTGCAAAACGTCTCCGTAAAAAATGCCAAAAGAAGTTCCCAGCTTGAACGTAGTTTTAACAAAACTTATTTTAACTATACAATAAATTGTCCGACACCGAGTAGGAATAGAATAAGTGATGGCAGTATCGTTGTTTCTTTGCGACTCTGCATGTAAAAACATGCCGAACATGCTGGATGGCTAAGCTCCGCCCATGTTATAACTTAAGATCGCCCAAAGTAAGTTTCTTTAAAAAAATCTAAATCCACCCATGATAATAGCAAACGAAATACATCCAAAATCTTACCTTCTTAATGACGTCTGTTGTCATCCTCTCTAACAACGCCATTTCTGCACGAATTGTAATTTTTTTAAGTAAATAAATTTATCTCAGAGGATGCTGTAGGAGATGTAGGAACAAACGAAGCTTTTGTCCTGTTTCAAACTGCGCGCGTTTATATAACCGGTTGTATTAAGGCAGGGCCAAAGTAATTTTAATTTGTTTCATGTGTCGATGTCGTGTTCATATTTTTCAATGTTTCGTTATCATGCTTATTTGATGATAATGATGATAATAATGCGGTTCTGCTCCTGTTGCTGCTGCCACTGATCATGATTGAGATTGTGATGATGGCAACGGTGGACATGGCGGTGGTGCTGCTTTAAATGATGATTCAGGTTCATTAACTTAACAGGCAGTTAATTGTACGTCATACATGTACTTTAAAGATGGGTCCATATAGTTATCAGTTCTTTCATTGCAAACCATGTATAAAACCCATGAAGAGATATGTGTTAGCCTAGAAAGAAATGTGCAGGCCTCAATACCATTGCCCGTACAGTAAATATTTTGAGTAGAGCTAACAAACCAATCTCTTACAAATCTTGGCCTATACAGAAAGGTGAATGTTTAGCTCGCACTGTCTATTAATAGCAACATGTGTAGTACAAGTTAAATTTTTTGTACAAGGTTATGTTAATAAATAGCTCGACTCGTGCGCAGCGTTTACTTAAGATTCGATTTATTTCGGTTCGAGTTGGAGAGAGGAGTTAAAAGAAAAAACTTGCGTGGTGATACAGTAGTACACGTTTAAAATTCAGTACACCTGTCGTGTTTTTTTCGTCATTCTAGTAACTGAAAAATGCGCTGTAATTTCAGTTTCAAATATAAATGAGCCTCTCTCTCTGTGAAAACGGGGCTTAATGCATCTGCGTAATGTATCGTCCCAGATTAGCCTGTGCAGTCCTCGCAGGCTTATAAGGGACGACACATTTCGCTTTGATAGATTTTTTTTATTAAAATGAAGTCTCTTCTAAACGAAAAATCAAACGAAGCGGAAAGGGTATGCATTAAACCCAGTTTAACCCATTTATGCCTAGTGGACTCTCCCATCCTTGTAAATTGGATCAATTTATTTCCAAAATTAGGAATGTCTAGTATATTATATTATATTTCTATATTTAGAATATTTCTTACAGAAATTCCTTTCAGCAAAAAGCGCAGACCCTGATGAGACGCCGCATCATGCGGCGTCTCATCTGGGTCTACGCTGTTTGCCAAGGCCTTTTTTTTAAAACGCTAGGCATAAATGGGTTAATGAAACTCCAGAGACATTATCAGAAGTCTTCTTCCTGTAACATAATATTCGTTTGTCTTTTATTTAAGGCAAATAAGCAACTGCCTACATAATACAAGACAACACAAGCAACACAACATTGAACATAAAAATAATTCTTTTAAGTGTTCAACGGTCCGCGCAAATCATTGGAGGGTTTACTGGTTCAAAGGCATTCACAACCTCACACTAAGCCCAGCATAATTCAGAGCCAGGTATTTTTTTCGATCAACAAACAAGATAAAACATTTATTGTTATAAAAATAATGTAAGTAATCGCTTTATCGTTTTGTGCGTAAAAGTTTTAAGTCCACCTATTGATATGCGCAGAATAACAACTACGACGGCATGTTCATAACAACTGCAGTTTGTTGTTGGTTTTAGGGATTATGTGACATAGTTATATATGCTACTTAATTATAACTTAAAGCCCCAGTCCATATGGATGCCGGGTCAACACGGAATATATCCGGCACGATCCGGCATGTGGACCGTAAAGCCGCCGTGTAGCTCCTTGTTGATTCTTGTATTTCCTGGAACGTCCGGGAATGTCCTTCGGGCCCCCGGAGGCCGTGTTCATCCGTGACGATCCGGGACGATGGCAGCATCCGTGACGATCCGGGACGATGGCAGCATCCGGGATGATACGGAATGGTCCGTGTAGCTGCCGTGCGTATATGATCCGGGGACAACCGTATTGAATTGTCTGTGTTAGTGTTTGACAGTTCGGGGACACATTAAACTGAAACACGTTGTAATTACCGGTATATGGGATTAATTAAATAGAGAATAGGAAGTAAGTGTGTTGAATGGAGTTTATCGTGAAAGACGTAGGTTTTTTTTCTGGTGAGCCGAGTCCGATAAACTCTCCCCATCTAAGGCACTAACCATCTATTCTGTTTATCCTGATGACAAGATCCTGATCCTGATCCTCCATTTTGTGAGTATATTCTGTATTCGCGCTTTTCTTATCATGGATAAAAGTATAACGTTGACTAAACTCAATAGCAACCGTCATTAGTTAGTTCCGGCATGTGATATAGACAATACACAAGTAACGCGTCAACGAACCGTACATCACTTAGTTTATCCCACAACCCTTTATCCGGAAGTATATTTGCCAATTGGCAGAATAAAAATCACATCATGTAATGACAAATGACAAAAAAATCACATTAGTAAGATTAATTATTACTCACACTTCATGCTGATCTGGAAGTCCTTGACGCTATGTTAGCCGCCAGGAAAACGAAGTTCTGCATTAGGAAGTTTAGTCTATCAACCATTTTTTTTGTTGACGAGACTTTCGTCTTGTCAAACAGTCCTTACGCTCTCGTACCGGGTCTTCAACATAGGCACCGACTTCAGATTAAGCCCGGCTGCGTTGAAATTACAGAGGTCTGTCTTATTTGGCCTGTTTATGTATTTCTTCTTGCTCTTCCTGTACAACATAGGGTTTTCTTTGAGCCAAACGGTCATGTCTACCCCCTGTTCCTCTGATAGGACGAGGGACGTCTTCGTTTTCTTATTAGCGTCAGTGTCCGTGGGTGGTGCTGATGCTTGTAGATCTACCTGTACTTGTGAAGCTGGTGGCGATATTGATCGGGATCTCGAGCTTGTTCCTGCTGTTCTTCCTCGGTAGCGGATAGTGCTCGTAACGATCGTTTGGGAACTGTAAGGCCCACTTTTACAGTACGTTTCATTTTGGCTGGCATTTTGACGTTTTAGCTATGTACATGAAATGCGAGGTTACACCTTCTTGATCCGATTGCAGAATGATGGAATCACCGTGTATGTGTGTGTATGTCTTTCGGAGTTTATGAGGCGCATTCCGCGCCCGAGGCTGCGTTATGTGAGGACCGTTATTGTATCCCAGAACTCCAACCTGATTAATTTACTTCAAGCAAACCAAGCTCACATGATGCCGGGAACGGGTATTGAACCCGGGTATCCTAGGTGAGGAGCGCGTTTACCAACCACTGCGCTAACCGGACAGCCGAATTTACGGAATCACCGAAAATCAAGGTGAGGAGCGCGTTTACCAACCACTGCGCTAACCGGACAGCCGAATTTACGGAATCATCGAAAATCAACCTGCTTTTACATAAATTATTTTCGGTCCGAGGCAAATCGTGTTTGGTTCTTATCGCTGCCGTGTTTATCCGTGTCGTTGTCGTGTAGGTCCGGAATGGTCCGTCTCGATGACGTGTTGGTCCTTATTTATCCGGGGCTGTCTGTATCTCTGTCGTGTTGGTCCGGGACAGTCCGTGTGGGAGCCGTGTTGTTTGCGTGTTGCTGCCGGGACTGTCTGTGTTGGTCCGTGTGGATACAGTGTTGTCACCACCCCGGTGGATAAGACAAGATGGATAAGACCATATCCCCGATGGTATTTGGAAGACCGTTGACGCTCAATACTTCCAAAAAGTCCGGGGGGAGAACTACCGTGTCCATCCATTCTTAAATGGGACTGGGGCTTAACTCAAACTATAGAGTCAAATTCAGTGAAAGTACTTATTAACATCATCTTACTGCGATGACAATGTATTAAAAGTGAGCTTGCGATTTTGGTTCGAGATATTTCCCTTTTTTACGCTAATTTAATTAAGCGCTATAAGAAAGCTCGCGTTTATTAGGTCATTGCCAGTTTGATGATTGTTTAACCACTTGTGTTGTTGTTTTCATTATAATTCATTCAGAAAAAAGCATTTTTATTGAGCACCCATCAGTTTTACTGATAGTCTAACATGTTCATATGTGTACCCAATGCCGCGTTTAAGGTTCTTAACGAGTTGTAGCAGGGGATATTATGAGAAGCCTTCTTCGAAAACTGGGATTAGTGCATGTGCTTAAAGTGTCGCCCCATGTTAGCCTGTGCAGTGCGCAGATTTTATTGGAAATGAGCGTTATACGGAATATCGTACATGAGTTCTTCTATATTCATATTTGTGTCGCGTTCTGAGAAAACTAGGCATAATGCATGTGCGCAAAGCGTCATCCCAGATTAGCCTGTGCAGTCCGCACAGGGTAATCAGGGACGACACTTTCCGTCTAAACTGGATTTTCGCTAAGAAGAGACATCATTTAAACGAAAAATTCCATAAAAGCGGAAATTGTCGTCCCTGATTAGCCTGTGCGGTCTGCACAGGCTAATCTGGGATGACAATTTACGCACAAGCATTATGCCCAGTTTTCTCAGAACACGACACATTTGTCCCCCCTCCTCCCCCGGATGGGCGCATATAATGGTAGCGCCGTCTGCTCGGGTACTTCCGCGATGATTTCGTTACCGGTCTTACTTTGACCTGGATGACTAATTGGTCAAAAGTCACGATTCAAGGTAAGTCTTGGTAAATGTACGTATTTTAATGTAATTTTGATGTCAATTGTCGGACAAAGCATTTCACAAAATGAATATGTATGTTGCTTAGTTCAATATATTTGGTCCAGGACATACAACGAACAATCAGTATTGTTTTCGTTAAAAGAACACAAGCTTAGCCAGTTAACGATAATTTATTGACAAAAAATTACATACATCAAATGAGGGTACAAGAAATCAAAAGGCTGACAGATCATGAAAGAACACGATAGAATTGCACAACACAGAGTTATATTGGGTGAGATTGTCCATTGAATTCACAGAAAAGGCAAGATGTAATAATAAATAACGCATGGCATATTCATAAAAAGACTACCATAAGGTTTGACATGAAACTGCTTGGAATCTGTATGTGTGTAAAAACAATTTAAAACTTGTTGCCAATAATAAAATGTTGATTTACTTATGAACGTTTCTGTTCATACCAATAGAACACTGCAATCACTTTAGAGCATCAAAACATGTTACCATATGATTTCACGTTACGTCATGTGGCGGAATCACCAGATACGATCATGACATTTCGTTTTATATGAGCCACATTTTGTACAAGTGCATGACTTAATTTGATTATCGTGTCGTTTTTTTCCCAATAAGGAAGGAAACATCTAAAAATAATGACATACTAGAATACTACAGAAGTGTTGAATACAGATACATTTATTTGCTGTCACAAAATGTTGAATCTTTGGGCAAGGCTCAGGCATATGATTTAAGTTTTCTAAGACTCGCCAAATAAACTTACATACATTGTATATTCAACACTCATATAGTATTCACTTTCTATGACTATAAACGTTGTTTTTTTGTTCGAATCTATTTTTGTTATAAACGTTAATACTTGACTTTTCATAATCACATCCTTTCACTTTGAAATTTGGTTGATGCCGGAATTCGACTATGGATTTAATAATTCATTCCTAAAAACACACACATACTTACATTGATTTGCATAATATTAAATAAATTAAATTGCATTATTAACTATCATAGTAGAGTCATAAACCGTTCGATGCCCAATTAACTTTGATTGAGCAAACGATAAATATCGCATACCGGTAGTTCCTGCCCGAAAGAAGCGCCGATGCTTCTAAACTATCTGTAAACAAGAAGAACATGTGATCATATATAGCTGAACTGAGTATATGACCGAGTAAGCGCAACACGAGTTCGATCCCCACTGTAGGAGCGTTCTTTAGATCTGCCCCTTCGACACCAAGACCTGGTTCTAGTCCCAGGAAACGAACTCGAGAGCGTTTCAAATAAGTGGAAAGTACTTAACATGAAATCACAATAAATAGGTTTAAAAATAGCACAAAACAACTTAACGTTCATAATATTGAGCTTTTTAATTTCAATACGTTAATAAACAACACATCACTGAAATTGGGAGATGTCATTAAAAAAAGATTCAACTATTTTCACTCATAATACAAAACATGCCGCCCTAAAGAGTGAAATGCATGTTTCGTCTGTAGTTTAATATACAGAATATTCTGTGAAATCAATAACAATCGGATTCGATTAAAAAAAACATGTAAATACAAACGTGACATTGACCTAGCGATCGTGATCTGTTTTGTCACAACCCACTTATCAGACCCTGCAGTTTTGACGTACACGAGAACGCAAGACAAAAGCATGCATTTGATAGAACTTTGTGAAGTACGCCCGGGCGCCGCGAGCCTGACGCGCTCTCACCTCACATTTGACGCAATATTTAAATGTACAAAACAACCCACGTGGATCTGCGAATGATGCGTTTCAGACGCATAGGAATAGTGATTTTCGTGGTTTACTTTAAACAATCCCAAATCAATTACTAGAAAAAAAACACGCCGTTTTGCAGGGTTATAGAAGAAAAATTGACGTACGCGATACATACGATGATGAAATGCATCTACTCGGATAGACATTGATCAAGCGAATTAAAATTAACACGTACATATGAAAGAATATTTTAATGATCACGAAAACAATACAGGTTATTAGTATCTTGTTTCGAGCGCCCGATATATATTAAGTACCTATGTGTACACATTCAAACTTCTGTCCGGTTTTTACAGTGGTAGGTACTCGCGTTTCTCCCATAGGCAACCCGGGTTCAAACCCCGCTCCAAGCGCATGTGAGTTTGGTTGATGATCATCCTACCGGACAGGTTGGGTTTCCTTTGGGTACTTCGACTTCCGACCAAACACAAGACAACACAAATATTGAATGCATTTTCCTTAAAAAAAATGCTGGAAATTGCGTAATTCAAAATTAGTCCAAACTTTCAAGAGACTATTAGGTTAATTAGGTTGGAGTGCTGAAAACACGGACCGACCCAATAAACTTTGAAAAGCACAAACGCAAACGCAAGCACGCACAAGAAAGTACGCGCGCGCACGCACACAAGAACACCATTTATTCATACTTAAACCATTAACACGAATATATTCATCCTACCCCACCCTTCCAGGGGAGATCACTGTGGCTAGTTAGGGGGGAGGGGGTAACCGCTGCGAGAAGTTTGAACAAATTGCGGCTATCAACAACAACTACGCACGTTATTTTAAACGAATATAGCAAAGTTAATATGTGTTACCATTAAAGCATACAGGTTGAAATTTTCGCTTACTTAATTTAGCTTGATGCTTTACAAAAAAAAAGCTTTATGAATCACAATCGCGCGGTTACTGTTCAGCGTTTCTCATGAATAAAACTTGTACTTATACAAAGAAAGTTGAATCAAATGCTTACCTTAGTATTTACTTAATTTTGAATTCGTGTATGATAATCGACAATACAGTACTTAGATTAATGACACACCATTGTTTCCCACAGATTTAATCGAAATAAAGACATAATTACCTTTTTCACTCATCTATCACCTCAAAAATCTGCTGTCGTCTTAAATTATCCCTTGTTATTGTAAAATATCTCGTTTCGTGCGTCCCTTTGATTGATTAATCGGAAAACAACATCAAACACGAACATATTGTTTGCAAACCCGGTCATTGTGATATATTGCTTTTTAAATTATATGTTGCATATTATAGCTCACCAATTGTGTTCCAAGTCAATCGTTATTGTAGGTGGTTTTCGTTAAAATTTACATTTGCAAATAATTGTGGTAGTTATGGTTTTATTGGCTTACAGACAACTTAAGATTGCTTCAGGAATTAAGGGCTAACATTCGAAATATTTTCATTGAAATGTTAGTAATCTGACAAACTGCCTAATTGCTTCAAGTGGTTTGATTCGTAAGTTCATCACCGGTAAATGGCCAATCGCATGCAATTGTATCGAAATACATGATCAATTGTAGAAGTTGATTTCTTTGTGAGGACAAACTATTTTGTTCCTGTTTATGTTTTATTCGGTGTTTTCTTTCAAGATAATGTTCCGGTCTTTACAACCATGTAAGTAGTATAATAATGAATTTTCTTCCTGTCTATTTTCATTGCGGTTTCAATTCTAAAATTGGAACACCAATCAAACAGAAGCGAGTAAGTTGTACTTCAGGAAGTAGTGTGTTTTGCTTTCTGATTGCAATACGGCTTTTTAAGCTCACCCGAAAAAAACGTCGTATTATTCTAAGTCAGTCGTAATTGTATGTTGTGCGTTCACATTTTTTAACAAACTTTGAACGTGTTTGTCTCTATAACACGTGACCTCGCTTTGGCAGCTAGTTTGGAAAGCTATCTCCATATTTGACAAAGTCATGAGGATTTTTCTCTTGGGATTTTAGCAAATAGTCATTAAACAACCATCGTTTTTATTTTAAAAGAGTTTTCTGAATGCTATTCGTTTAAATGTGGTGAATAATCTTGAACTAAGTCTAGTTAGTTAATTTGGTAGGATTGATGTGACACACTCCGGATCCTTACATAATGCCGCCTCAAGCGCGGAAGGCTCATAAAGTTCGAAATGCACACAAACACACACACACACACGCACNGCACGCGCACACACACACGCACACACGCGCACACACACACACACACACACACAGACACACACACATACACACCGAATCTCACACTTAACCCAGAATTAATCAGAAGCCAAACGCATGTCTAAAACGATCACAATCACATGTATGTATGCAGACGGAAAATGAAAAACTGAATTACAAAACGTAACGTGTGAATCGAATACTATACACATAATTTAGTCTACCAGTGTTGTAAGTATCGGAAATCTATTGACACGATTAGAGAATATGGTTTTAAGTTAATAATACACGAAGAACTATGGTCCATCTATATACAAGATATGTAATGATCAAGTAAGCAATGTATCTTCAGAAAATTGTTTAACATACTAGGTGGAAGAAAGATTGCAATAACAACAATTGCTCTACTGATTACAACCTCCTAAGGCTGAACCATGACAAAAGATATTTACAGGGATTGTGCTGTCTTGAAAATGTCTACCAGGGATATTGGTAGTTTTCCAGGAATAGTCAAATGGGCAACTTAAAATTTCTGCTTGAATCACAGACTGAAAGTATAAATTTGGTTATAGACATGTTATTAAGCTGACCAACTAGATATATCCTTGATGCGTTTTGATTCATAAAAAAAAAAAAAAAAAAAAAAAAANAAAAAAAAAAAAAAACGTCGATAAGCAAGACACAAGACAATATCGAAAAAAAAACACCAAGTTTTATTTGTCTAAAAGTGGATTTCAGATTAATTCCACTGTGGTTGATCGTTCATAATCTCAATCATCTAGAAACATCCTGAAGCATGAAAAAATTTTCGTATTGCATAATGAGTTCCCAACAGTTTCTAAAAGTGTCAAAGTGTAGGTCATAGGTGCACATTAAAAAAGGCTGGTGATTACTCAGTATAGTTTATGTAATCCCTAATCAAACTAAAAGTTGCTTAGTCCCATCAGGTGAGCAATCTAGGTACTGACGGCCGTCTCACTTACTCTTCGTTGGCGTATGTATAAATAGATCCATCAAGTAAACTCGAACAGAAGGCAGTTGTACACCGGCAAACGTGTTTAAAGTACGTCGTATTCATGATAATGGCGTTTATATCTTTTATGTTCATTGTACTATGTTTGGTAGTTGTGTCTGAAACAACGGAGCCCGAATGTTCTCCTTTCACCTACGAGGAGAAATTGCTGACAAAGATGGTGAGAATGGAATTTAAAATGGAGCAGGCCTTGAAGCGTATTGATGACTTTGAAGGGCAACTGCTCCGACTGAACCGCACAATTCAAGGTCAGATCATAAAATATGTGTAAACGTGTTTTAAGCATAAGCGACAAACTGTCTTTGCCTTCATTTACATATATTTACTGATTTAAGGGCATTGTAATTGTATGCTGCAATACTTTCAGTATAAATTAAGCCTGGTATATGTTGAATACATGATATTGAATTTATGTTAATTAGTATAAACCATGAAACATATATATGGAGGATAATATGCAAATACCAAAAGAATGTCGGGGTCTCGTGTTTTCTGATTCATGTTGGGTTTGATTTTTATAAATTTATATATAAAGGATTTTTTCTAAATATACAACAGTTGGTGCTAAATAGTTGTTTGTAGTGCTGTAAAAGTAACACATGCTTGTCCATCAATTCATGTATACATAACTAACTTAATTCTGTATAAATCTATATTGCATTCTCGTTTTTGACCTATTCTATTACACTAGTGTTATGTATGTACACATACGGTTCTGTGGATTTCCTCATTTTTTTTTCATATTGAAAATATTTTGCCAACTTTATTCTATAATCAGGTCTTTAAATATCCAAAGGATTATTCAAAATGGGATATGTTTTGTCAATCACACCTGAGATTGTAACTGATTGGTTTTGTCGGGTATTTTGTAGAGCATATTCTAATTTATCAACTACAAGAATCATGTAGATCGCGCTATGAATGGATCGAAATCAGTATTGTTTATTTTATTCCGTATAATATCAGAAAAAAATAAAAGAAACAGGAATGCAATTCTGAATTAAATTTGGGACGATTAAAATTTGTCATTTGGTAAAGGATAACAGCATTTTGCAACAAGGTGAACACGAAAGCATTTTTTTTTTAAATATTTGAGAAATTTTGTTTTCTCTCTAGAATATTACATACATACAAGTATTGTTTAATTTATAGCAATATTAGTTCTTCTTGAATGCTCTGAGCTTTTATGAGTACATATTAGTATGGCATTTTATATACAGAGTATTTCATGTACAGCTTCTTGATTGGTACATACGTATAATTGTCTACTTACATTATTGAACAGTTCTAATTTTTATTTCAAGAATTGTACAAAACCCTACCTTTTTAGATGCAAACTAAATTAAGTTTGAATATAAGTGGGGCGTTAATGTAACCCAACCAGAAAAATTCCCGACCACCATAGGGGCCGAAACTGGAACCTCCCGGTCCCAAATCAGGCAGACACTTTACCGCGTGGCTATAAAAACTAGCTCATATAGCAAGGCAGTATAAATTATCCTTATACCAAACCCTGCTACACACACCCCCTCCATTTCTGAAATTCTTCCACGAATTTCCTACTGCCACGACATATGAGGGATGTCTGACACACATGGTGTTTTTTTTTACATTGGGCACCAATGTAACCCAGCCACAATAATCCCCGACCACCATGGGGATTGAACCCGGGACCTCCGGGTTCCTGATCAGGCAGACACTCTACCGTGTCGCTATAAAAGCTAGCGTATATAGCAAGGCAGTATAAGTTCTTCTTATACCGAACCCTGCTACATACGTATGTATAGCATTTATCAATAAATATTGCCCATAAGAAAAAAGTAACTAGAACATGCTGAATAACATAATGTAAAATTAACTGATAATGCAGATTTTACACAATACTTGTGAAATAAAGAATTGTTATATTATGCGTTATGATATGTTATATCATTATGGGAGACATCAGTAAATATTTGAACACACGGACCAGATCTGTAAGTTTTCATCTGCTTTAATTGTATTTCAAACGTGTGTTTCATACTATTTTCAAATCCATACAGTTTAGGGCTTTTATTTTTTCTATAAGATATACCGTTTAATCTCTAGTCGCACTTTGTTTATATCATTCATTTTTAAATTTGTAATCCAAAGTATTATTTCCTGACATTTAATATGAATAGGTCTGCTTGGTCTGCTTATGCAAATAATCATAACAACAAATTTAACAATTTTTGGGGTAAATGGGGTAAAAAGTTAGAAATATAGGTCCCTGAGTTCTTTTTATTCAAAATCAGGCATAGCTTCAAAATTTGCAATACATTTATTTATTATGTAAAGTAATCCTAAGTACAATTTGAAATTTAATTTGTTTCAACATGTGTATCAAAATGATTCTTTCAACATATAATAATTTCTTGCTATTATCATATCACTCACAAAATGAAAACCTCTTTCATATTGAAACACTGTATTATGTGAATTGGGAATAAGAAATCAATTTGGGAATAAATTGTGTTTTATCAAAAGTGCATAATATGAAGTTTTATATGTTGTATTTATTTAGTTTGAAAAATTATAATTCAAACAGATACTTGCATATATACTAGCATCATTTAAATTGATTTTACTTCAAAACTTGATTTTTATGTCATATTGTTTTTGCCCTGTCTGTTGGTTGGTTGGTCTGTTGGTTGGTTGGTTTGCGCCAACATTAACATTTGCTATAACTTTTGCAATATTCAACATAGCAACTTGATATTTGGCAAGCATGTGTATCTTATGGAGCTGCACATTTTGAGTGCTGAAAGGTCAAGGTCATCCTTTAAGGTCAAAGGTCAATTATCTGGGTAAAAATCGCTCATTTTTTTCATAACTTGTGCAATATTCAACATAGCAACTTGATACTTGGCATGAATGTGTATCTCATGGAGCTGCACATTTTGAGTGCTGAAAGATCAAGGTCATGGTCATCCTTCAAGGTCAAAGGTCAATTATATGGGTCAAAATCGCTCATTTTGGCCATAAATTCTGCAATATTCAACATAGCAACTTTGTATTTGGCATGCATGTGTATCTCATGGAGCTGCACATTTTGAGTGGTGTAAGGTCAATGTCAAGGCCATCCTTCAAGGTCAAAGGTCAAATATATGAGTCAAAATCGCAATAGGGGACATATTGTTTCACAAACACACCTTGTTTATTAATTTAAAAAACAATCCTCATGAAATGAAACTGTGTCCATGCTGCGCATGGACAGTTTAAAAATACAGTTAACATGATAAAAATACAATCACTGTTAATGAAAAAGTCATGGCAAATTGTTTATTAAGCTTGAATTATAGATAATATATTTTACAAAAATAAATGTTGATCATGAAATGAATAGTTTTGATTGAGAAAATCACCAAAATGATGGCAATTCCCAGTTTGATGTCTTATTTCCAATTCACATAATACAGTGTTTTGACTTTAAATCTAAATATAGCTATTGTTAATTTTAAAATTATTATTATAAAATGGAGGCATATCCAGAATATCATCACAATTTATTATTGGAATCTTTTCAATGTACAATATATAGTTTTTCAAGACGTTGAGCCCAAATTTATTTTTCTAGAGTAAACATATATTCTCTGCAAACATTTTACCAGTATTAAAAATTGTTTTAAAATATATTGATGAATTAACCAGTAAATAACAATTTCCTTTACCTTACACTTATCTCTTAAGCCATGTTATTTTTATGTATTATTCAAAAGAACATATATCTATCATATTTAACCCACCTATTACATTCATTAAAAATTACAATTGAAAGTAGCATATATGCAAATATAATTTTGGTTCATTAAAAGATTGTAATAAATACCATAAATATAGGATTTATTAAACAACATACCAGTTGTTTACTTGTAAAGACCCTTTAACTAATTCCTAGACAATAACAGGATTTTAGAAGGTTTTTGCAGACAATTCTTAAAATTATGGGATAAAGAGATACATGTATTGCTCATTTGAGAATTTTCCCCTTTAAACACAATTATTTCTACCAAATGTAAGCTATTTCTTCTTTGTATTGTTTAGTTAATAGTTTAAGAAAATTATCTAGACACCTATTACTTTTGTTGTGTAGACATCATTTGAACCATATATAGATTTAGCTGAATGAAAAAAGTAATCATAAAAAGCAATGACTTCTTTTGTTACAATGTTTAAAATACTATCAAAAGCTCAGATATAATTGAAATAAATGAAACTTCCCCCAGATTTGCAATGTTAATTTAAAATGCAGATTTACTCTTATTAAATTAATTTAATTACTCTATTTATCTATATTATACTCGATTAAATACTCTATTAAAGTTACACTGTATGTATGAAGAACACAAATTAAGAAGACACTCATTCTAAATATTCATAAAAAAAATCATGCAAGCAATTTAAATTCACATGATTAAACCATTAACAGTAAAATTCCTTAATATTAACCGACTGCAAATTAAATCAGAATCTTTAATCAAGCAGACGAATAAGGCTTTTGCTAAATAGATCAACTCTATAGACAATCCCAGAATCAATAAATTGACCGCCGCCATATTGGCTATTACGTCACCCGCTACTGAAAACGGTACTGATGAATTTGGCAGATTACATCGTTATCATAGTGTTCACCCGCTTTATTCAAATAAACAGTACTTTATGACTTCGCACAGTAGGATTGAAAACAAGTGAAACACGAAACTAAGTTTCGATATGTATCACATCGTTAATTAAAATAACTTAAATAAAAAATACACACGATAGATTTCTTTATGGAATAAAATTATTCAAGTATAATTATAAAGGTTAAATCAATGTTGATGTAAGTGTTAGCTGCCAAATGCACCAAGGTCCGCGGTGTAATGCGTGGATACAAATGTTTAATGTTCAAGTTAATGAATAAATTAATTAGTTCAATTCTCATTCGTCTTACTATTACTTTTCTGAGTACTTTTCTTCTGCTTAAACAAACTGTTATATACATGTATTTTAACTTTATTTATCCAGTGCTTAGTTTATTAATCCCCTAGAGGTCTCACCGTCCGTCCGTCTTGTCTGTCCGTATACGTCTGTCCGTCGACAACACTGGATCATGTGATTTCTCAAAAATCATTGAAGATACTTGTATGAAGCTGTGTATATCGGTACTTAAAAGGGCAGTTTAAGGGTTGTGCAAAATTCTCCCCACCCAAGAGTTCAAAAGTCAGGTGACTGTTACTAAATATAACTAAATTGAATAATGTAATATGTGTCGTGTTCTGAATAAACTAGGCATAATGCTTGTGCGTAAATTGCCATCCCAGATTAACCTGTGCAATTCGCACAGGCTAATCAGGGACGACAATTTCCGCTTTTATGGATTTTTTCGTTTAAATGATGTCTCTTCTTAGCGAAAATACAGTTTAGGTGGAAAGTGTCNGAAAGCTATTATCAGAGTTTCTAAACTTTTACTGTAAAAAAAAGTTCTGGGTCGCGAAATTATATTGCAATGCAGAATTAAAATACAAATGTAAACAAACTAGAACTATAGGTATATCAATCAATGAAGGTATTATTGTATATGTAAATTTTAATTGAAATGAACAGTAAATATTACGATTTCAGCAATCTGAGATGCAGAACGTGTTCTCGTTTGGTTTGTTTACCTGTTTAACCAATACCGTCCCGCACGAACGACAAGTCTTGTTTGCCCATCATTACGAAAAGACCGAATTAAGCATTGTGTATTCAACAAAACCACAACTTATAATGATAATAACTACAGTACATTTCTTTATTTTTATATCAAATAGCACCTGATTGTGCGGTATACCCATTGATCACATAATTAGAAACATGCACAGATAAAGCCAGTCATATTAGGACACTTACACTATCAGTTCGTAATTTACTGTATCATCCAGCTGTTTTAGAGACAAATTACCGCCTTGCAAAATCGCTGGTTGACGTTCCCAGAAGTGTTACTTTTTACATTAAAGATGATTCTAAAACTTGTATTTGGACACGTGATCATTCTAAATGTCTGGTTTTTAGGAAGGTAAATTATTACATATCCGATACTGAGTTTTTTTTAATTAACGCAATTATCTTTTTTCGACCTTTTAATTATTGGTCAAATTGACCAGTCAGCAAAGTTTAACTTGACGTTTTTGGTGTCTTCATTTCCACAGTACATATTGTCAGCATTTTAACAACATGCATTAGGGGTTTTTGCCTAGTAGATTAACATCAGCTGTAAACATATATGTTTGCAGTGGGCGCTGAAAGAAGGGGCTTCTGTCCAAATGCCTGGATGGTTTACGAAGATTCTTGCTATCTGTTTGCTGACGAGATCAACGTATCCTGGACAGAGGCCATTGTAAGAGAAAAGTAATCTGAAAGGGGAATCTAATGCAGTGGTTGATTCATATAACACCATACGTCATTTAGTCCGGAGTAACTTCTCATTGTATTTGTTTGTACTCAAGTGGTTTTAATTTTTACTATAATACCCTAGTAATACACACACGTGTGATAGTAGGCGCTAACATTAGACTATGTGTTATGACTATTTGCAGCACTTCTGTCATTCACACAGCCACGCACACTTGGTAACTGTGGAGACCAGAGATGAAGATATGTTCATCAAGGATCATGCTCGCAGATTGTTCAAAGGTACAAAAAAAGCACAAAAAGTGTGCATAAGATTAAACACGTATTCAGCTTCATGGATTTAAGATCGTTAAATCTTTTTGGTATGTCTAATTACAAATGTATATATAACGGTAGGTGTTAAGATTGTATTTTCGTATTATAATTCTTTGAAATGAAACACGTGTTTCTATTGGAGTTTTTAAATTAATGAATCACTCGTGTGTTAGCTTGTTCAGATCTTGAACTTGTGATGCAGATCAACTCAGTGCTAATACAAATCAAAACTCTTTCTGGATGGGAGCCAGTGACGCCGCGGTGGAGGGACAGTGGATCTGGTACACCAACCAACAGAGTCTGAACTACACTAGTTTCTACAGCGTCGCACAGAGTCAAACTCCGGACCAAGATTGCCTAATTCTCTGGGGTGGTTTCAACATGGGCTGGGGTGATAACTTTTGTGCTCATCAAAGCCACGCAATTTGCGAGCTCGAGTAAGTGACTTTTATTAATTGCTATTATCATGTAAAACAGGCCCTATTTGGTTGAATTGGTAAATGACATACTTTCATTTTCAAAACATACATAACATTGAAGGACAACACACACAATTCAAAGTGTTTAACATTAATATGTACATGTATTTATATTTAAACGTGTTATACATTTGAGCGAGCACAATTGCTATTTACATACTGAACATGCATAGATTAAAATCGTAAATTCAGTAGTGGTGTTTAAATAACCTTCGTAATTATAAAACATAGATTTGATAAGCGTTGCAATTAGTTTTCTATTACTTAAGGTATAATAAAGGCAGGAATGCATTGTTTCTTTTGTTAATATATTCTCTTTTTTTCAATGGTGTGCCAAATGTTTAATAGTAAATACATGTATATGACACCACCTTAGAGAAATATAGATAATTTGTAAAGATCAAATCAACACAAACTGTCCAATGGCGTTGTCATTAACATAAGCTTGCTGGATCATAATAATTATGTTAAATCACTGGTATAAAAAGGTAATTGAAATTATATAATTCTTTCAAAACAAATCTTTAACGTTGCAATACTTAATGGAAGTGTTTTTCACTGCTACAGATAAGGTTAAAACATATACCCGAAAATAAATAGTTAAAGCCCTAAAGTCAACTTGCTGTGGTGTTCTTACTTTCAGTATTGAGGAATACCAGAAGTCTCTGAAGAATCTCCAAGTAGTTGGCTAGAATGTGTGAATCTGCGCATCAGAACAGTTTGCCATTTTGGTTTGAACCTGTATCATTCTATCGAACAAAAAAGTGCCAGACAGTGTTTATTGTTTTTTACTATTCGTAAAGATATTGCATGCTGTGAGGATGCTGTATATGTGTTGTCCTGACTGTTTCGACAAGAAATGTAATTATATACTAGTATATGTTTAGAATCGTGTATCTGGTTTTATTTGGTAAAGCCATACATAATTGACTGATTATCTTATTAATGGAATGTATTATATTTCAAAATAAGACATTTTTTGTAACGCTTTGTCATACGGTTGTCAGACACGGACGACCATTATCAACAGTGTTTAATTAGAACAGTTACCACAATGTCTTGTAACTGCAGGTCACCTAAACCTTGAACAATATCATTCGTAGCGTATTTTATTTTAAAAACTAATTCCTTTTGATTTTACAATTGTAAAAAATAAGCTATTTCACATTTCGTTCCATTGTATACGCATGCACAAATAAACTTAACTGTATTTAACACTGGAAACTGAATTTAATATGAAAAAAGCATACTTCAATGTTCCGATTTGTCGGTTATTTTAACCCATTTATGCCTAGCGTCTAGAAAAAGGGCCTTGGCAAACAGCGTTGACCCAGATGAGACGCCGCATGATGCGGCGTCTCATCAGGGTCTGCGCTGTTTGCTTAAAGAAATTGTTCTGTTATAAATATTCTAAATATAGAAATAAATATACTAGACATCCCTAATTTTGGAAATAAATTGATCCAATTTAGAAGGATGGGAGAGTCCACTCGGCATAAATGGGTTAAAAAAATCATCGATCATCGTGTCCTCATTTGAACAGCAGTCTCGTGTCCCATGGATTCGAGTCGGGCTCTGCAATTTCTATCAGCGGAGGGGGCGCAGACTAACGGTGTCTACCTGCTGATTTGGAAACTATTGTCACGAGAGCCGAATATTTTAGCAACATAGTCTGGTCAGAGTACCAAACACACGGACCAACAGCCTTGTCTTCATTGGTAGACCACGAAGTACCATGCGCTGTTTGTGATTGTTTGGTCATATGTTGAAGTGAGAAAGCAAAACATAGACTGCTGGGTTTAAGGCATTCAGCTGGGTCCACCCGTCATCAGTGTCTTGCTAAGTCGTTTTAAGAATAGAGCAGGTAGTCGGCAAGTCGGTTTGTGGCATTCACATAAGTCTACCGGTCACCGAAATTCCGTTCCGTGTTTTCATTTTACATGTGAACTCAATTTAGTAAGGATAAAGTTTCTTAGTCATAGTAGACAATGATGGTCGGCGGCCCCTCCGCTGGAAGAATGTGCAGTGTCCGCAGCGAATCCATAGTACACAAAACCGTTGTTCGAATGAGGACACGATGATCGACCTCATCGGATGTATGTTGCTCCAATTGAGGACATATACGGTTTGGAATCAAGTCTTGCTTCAATTTCTTGTAAAGTACCAATTGTGCCTGTAAAATAAGAATAATACATTTGGTAAATTAAATGCATTGCAGACATTAATACGCTATTGCAAGCTTAATTGGTAAATGTATGTCAGAATCGAGATGGAAGAAGGAACGACCAGGTACTAGTACTAACATGAATATTTTATAATGAAAATAACACCCAGAGCAAGCTGGCAAATACGCCTAAAACAATAGCATTTCACAGTTCTCCATTATACAATTTATTATTTGGAAAATACCCCATGGCAAACCTTTGGAAATGAATCGTTTTACTGGCTGAAATACAAAATGGCGTTCTTGTTGTTTTTTTTTTGTTTACCGAGAAACAGTATTCATTTTATCATTATATATATACTATTTCATGTTGTTATTCCACGTTTTTTGTTTTCTATAATCATTAGTTTGTCACTCATGCAAAACTTGAATGCACAAAGTAAGAAAAAAACATATTTAAACACGTTAACAAATATAAGCTTGCATTATGTGAGGACCCGGAGTGCGTCCCAGCACGCCTACCTAATTATTTGACTCCCGAAAGTTGGGACGAATTTTAAAGCTGCAAATTTAGGCTATTTCTTTTTTATTTACTGAAAGATATTTTTAATTGTTTTGCGGTCTTGTGTTGTTGGAGAATCCGGAGTACCTGAAGGAAATCTCGTCTGCCTGCATGGTGACCACCAACTAAACTCACATGCTTCCGAGAACGGGGACCGAACCGGCAACTCCTTGTTGAGAAACGCGTGTACCAACCACTGCGAGTCGCGTTCTGAGAAAACTGGGCATAATGCATGTGCGTAAAGTGTCGTCCCAGATTAGCCTGTGCAGTCCGCACAGGCTAATCAGGGACGACAATTTCCGCTTTTATGGAATTTTTCGTTTAAATGATGTCTCTTCTTAGCAAAAACCAATTTAGAGGGAAAGTGTCGTCCCTGATAAGCCTGTGCGGACTGCACATGCTTATCTTGGACGACACTTTACGCACAAGCATTATGCCCAGTTTTCTCAGAACACGACTCAACTGTGTATACATTTTTCCCAAATTCACGTTCATATTTTTTTAAACTACAAACGCTAAAATACATAGTATTTAACAATTATTTAACAAGATAACTAACCATTTAAAAAACTTACTACTTAGATACTTTTCACATTTTGGAATTGCCTCCCTTGCACTTATACTTGTATGGAAAAATACTTACAACAATGAAAAGTCAATAATTCCAATGTCAAATCCTTATTTTGGTACTTACGAATTCAAAATGTTAATTGATTGTCAAATAAAGAAAGAAAGAATAGCACGATACGCCCTTTTTCATGTCAAATACATATTCACTTTTATTAATAACCTCACCTGCACTAAAATGGATAGATAACAATCTCTATATCCAGCAAAGAAAAGTTGATAATGCCAAAATAATATCCTTCTTTTTGAAACCTTTCAATCAAACATTCTAATCTATTGTCAAATTATTAAAGAAATTATTGCAAACTTCACCTTTTTAACTTATAATTCATCTTAACTTCAATATCGAGACCACGCTGTGTTTAAGAACAATTACCTAACTTGCGAACGGGCGCTAAATTGGATATTGCTGTCATCGCGGCGTTTCCAGTATCCCGTTCGAACCCCTACTAATACTTCTCCTGGAGCCGACAGCACAAGAACACTCCTTAAATAGTGTATACAAATTGTCATCATCATCGTCATTCACTTGACCGGTCTGGCCGTTGGGGGGGGATAAGGATACGATACCGAAATCCTCCTCCAGTCAGGTCTGTTGTGTGATGCTGAGAGTAAATTGTCCATAGGAAGGGATGTCCACTCGTTCACATTTTCCAACCAGCTTTTCTTCTGAATCCTCGACAGCGATCGTCCTATAGCGTGCCCTGGAGAACAGTCTTGCACACAGAACGCAGGGTAAAGGCGTTTGAGCACACATGTCTCTGAAGACTGCTCCGCATCTCCTACACGGAGCACAAGACCAACGAGTACGTCCGGAACATGACTGCAACACTTGTTGGTCCACAAGCGCCCCTACTGGCGACCGTCAAACGACGAAAGCTTGCTTGGTTTGGACACGTCACCAGGCACGACTCTCTGTGCAAAACTGTTCTCCAGGGCACGCTAGAGGGAGGTAGACGTCGAGGCCGTCAGAGAAAAAAACTGGATGGACAATGTAAAAGATTGGACATCCCTTCCCATGGATGAATTACTCTCAGCAGCACACAAAAGACCTGACTGGTGGGGGATTTCTGTATCGTCGTCCCTCATTTCCCCTCAACGGCCAAACCGGTCAAGGGATTGATGATGATGAATAATCAGCTGAAACCGACACACGAACCATATACCACATATACCATCCAAATATCGGCCCATTGCCAATTGAATTCTCTTTCAGAGAAATCTTACTAATGAATACATCAATATCTCCATCCAAACTCAATTCAATGAGCATAAACAATTTTGGCCTTGATCGTTCTGGTCCCAAATGCAATTCACAGCTCGGTATGCATTAAAGGGGCCGTCCAACAGATTGGTAAATTGACAAAATTAAAAAAAGTTGTTTCATATTCGCAAATTTTCGCGTTTGTTATGATATTTTTGAGGAAATAGTAATACTGACCATTTACAATGCTCTTAAATATCCATTATATGCATCTTTTGACGATTTGAAAACCTCAAAATCATAAAGCGTCGTTCGACGCGAAACGATTGAATAATTTGGAAAGTTCTGTTATTGTCGCTATATTTTGTAAAACTACGAGGATTGCTTATATATGGTATAAAATACGGCTATCGTACATACTTGTCAGGATGGCCGAGCGGTCTAATTGGTTTTTACTCCAGGACCCCGATGGTCACTGGTTCGAGCCCTGATGAGGTTTACTTTTTTTTCCCTTTTTAAATTGTATTCTTGTTTTTTAACTGCAGATTTTTAGGTCAAATGTTTGAATTTATCAATATAGAGCATTTAATGACATGCTTCAATACATGCCAAAATCTAGTGGACAGTCCCTTTAAGGCTACCATCATACGCAATTCCAAAACAATACCACATAAAACTCAAGCCATTGAGCGGAAATATGTTTTTCTTTTTTAAGAAACTATGACCTTGATCCAGCTGGTCCCAGATTGAATTCCAAGCTATGTATACACGTAAGCTACTTGCTCACACAATTTCTGTCTCCATCCAAACTCAATTGAGGCGTGTTCTGAGAAAACTGGGCAAAATGCTTCTGCGTAAAGTGTCATCCCAGATTAGCCTGTGCAGTCCGCACAGGCTTATCCGGGACGACATTTTCCGCCTTAACTGGATTTTCGCTAAGAAGAGACATCATTTAAACAAAATAATCCATAAAAGCGGAAATTGTCGTCCCTGATTAGCCTGTGCGGACTGCACATGCTAATCTGGGATGACAATTTACGCACAAGCATTTTGCCAGTTTTCTCAGAACACGCCACAATTTAATAAGCAGAACCTTCTTGCTTTATTTTAACACATTATTTGACCTCTACCCGACTTATCACCAATGAACTCGCATACTAGACATGTATATAAGTAACCTTTACACACACTTTCAGTCCAATATCGCTCCCCAAATTCTAGTTATTTACTGGAAACCATTTGAATATTTTTAGTAACAGATACCTTGACCATACTGGTCCGAAATGAACGCCCAAACTGGGTCTGCATGCAAACTACCTTCACGCACAATTTCAGTGCAATACCTCTATCCAAACTGAAGTTATTGAGCCATTGCCATTTTTCTATTTTTAGTTATAGGAAATTGATCACTACACGAGCAACTTTAATACAATTCCAAGCTAGAATTCAATGCAAGCTTCATCAAGATTGTTAAATGCAAACTAAAGTTATTGACCGTAAACTACCTGTTTTTTTTCTATTTTTAGAAACAGTTACCTTGACCTGGCGGGTCCCAAAAGCAATCACAATCAAGGCCTCAATGTAAGCTACTAACACAAAAGCTTTCAGTGCAATATCTCCATACAAACTCATTTTAACAACAAGTTTAACCTGTATATTTTCTACCATGTCTACTTCAGTATTTGAATCTAAGATGTAAACTTTCTGCATTTGAATTCAGCCAATCAGAAAAGGCTGTTATATCTTATACCCAATAGATTAGCAGCAGACAAACCAACATCTGACAAAAACAGAATGTTTGCTGCAACTTTGCGGCAAACTTTTTTGTTTGCGGGAACACTTATATTTTGAAAAAGTTTCTTGCTAACTTCTTGCAAACTTTGCAGCTAGCCGCGAAGTTCTTGCAACTTTGCGGCAACTTTGCAGAAACTTCGCGGCTAGCCGCAAAGTCCTGCAAAGTTCTTGCAAACCTTCCCGCAAACAAAAACGTTTGCCGCAAAGTTGCGGCAAAGTTGCCGCAAAGTTGCAGCAAACATTCTGTTTCTGTAAGGGATGTTATTTTTTTTTTTGTTTTTTTTTTAAGTATCATTGGCATTGCCCTGCATTCGAAACGCCCCAATTACAATTCAAAGCTAGCTATATATGAACGCTTGGCAATTGAATGTGTCATCGAGATTGGTCAATGCTGACAAAAGATAATGACCGGAAACCACATGACTGTTGCCGTCCGCAAAAACAACCGCCCGTGATACCCCAATCTTATAACCAGGATTTTCAATTTCATTGAAAAACGTGGTTAAAAAATCAACAACTTTTCTTCTTTATTAACCGTTTAATTTATGTCATGCTTTAAAGTTTTCGGGTGTCTTTCTAGGCTCAAAGAAAACCTGTTCTGTTCCTTTAGGCCGGTAGAAACATCGACCTTGTTTATAAATGTTGACAAATTATAGATTACATAGTTAACTGCATATATAATTGCATCATTTAAATTGATTTAATCACACACTGTAAGCCGAATAGCATTACATATTAATCCCCCACAAATTTAAACTGTGTTCATGCACGCATTTGGCGACATTTTGACATTTCTTAACAGAAGAGCAAAGGCATATAGCATTAGATTGCCTAAATTAAGACCATTAATAATAACAATTGAGGTAAATTTTTCATACTACATAACCAATTGTAAATCAATACCTTTGAATATACATTTGACATCAAAATTAATGTGAAAATTCTGTATAACGTCAAAGTTTCGATTACCAGAATAATTTGATAGACCGTGTACTAGAATGAAACAAACGAAGTACATGATAGATAAATGCGTGTTAACCTTGTTTACATTAAATGTTATCTCTTATCTCATGTGGAACATGCATAAACTGAAATATCTGACTGATTTCCAGCTATTTACTGCAAAATCATTTATATTCGTCGACATAAATTTTCGTGGCTTTTCAGCAATTACAATTTCGTGGACACGTTAATTTGTGAATTTCTGATTCTGTTTAAAAATGGTAAATTTGCGTCGATAAGTCGGTAGGTGTTGATGATATTTGTCCACGATTAATCAATATGTTTGTATTTATCTATAATAAAAGAAAGAAAGTTTTTCAAACGGATGTTCATAAGACGTCGTCATTCATCGCCCTCTATCCACCGCGCGTTTGCTGATAAAAAAATACAACATCCATGAGAACACAACCCACATACTGGGTAGAATGAGTGTTTACAATTAGAGCTGATGATCACCAATCTACCTACATGAAGTTAACGGTATCGATACAGCTTTACTGTATGAGCGTTCTACAGGAAATGCCAAGTATACGCCAAGTACACAGTGTAATTTACTATAAGAAGTAAAGTGCATGGATTGCAGAACAAATGCACGAAGGTGTGTGTAAGTCAGAGTTTATTTACAGGTCATCGTTGATTCTTCACGAATACCTTATGTGCTGACCTACCAACACATGCACGAAGTGTGCGCGGATTACGTTATATAACAATTTCTTGAGTGCCTGTGGTTATTTGGTCTTTTAACATTTGCAACAATTGCTTCTCGGTATCTAAAATTCGTGGATCGGCCTTCCAACGAAATCAACAACAAATAATTTCACGCTAATAATAATGACTTTGCAGTGTATACGATAGCAGAATATGTGCAGTCGAGTTGTTAAAAATGGGTGGCCAGGAATCGAAGCTAAAAGAAAAGAAACAGGCCGAGGAATGTGAAGTAATTGCATCAATCGATTTTGGAACAAGGTATACAGGATTTGCATTCATGTTCAGAAGTAAGGCTAGTGATGTCGAAGTTTATAAACCACAGCGAACGGATATGAAAAGAGAACACACATGCATTATGCTGACAAAAGATTCGAATGGGACATTCGAATTAGTTTCATTTGGAACTAAAGCAATGGACAAATTTATTGAAATGGAAAAACAAGGAAACGACGATTTCTTCTTTTTCCGTTTATTTAATATGGTTGTACACGAAAATGACAATTCATTATTTGTTAAAGATTACAAAGGGAGGGAAGTTGATGCTAAAGTTGTGTTTTCTAATGTATATGACTTTGTTCGATATAAAACATTGGAGTTTTTTAAAAAAATCAGTGAAAGAAGGCGAACTTATACAAGATGATGACATTTTGTGGGTGATCACCATTCCTGCTACATGGGGCCTAATGTACCGAGACTTTATCCGGAAAGCTGCTGAGAAATCATATCATAACATACAAATTGTGCTAGAGCCAGAAGCCGCGTCTATGTATATAAGAAACAAACCTATTAGTTTCAAGGGGCAGAAGATAGAGCCATTTAAGAGTGGTCAGTGCTATATCCTGGTTGACATAGGGGCCGGAACCACCGATATCTGCACACACAAGGTTCTTTCAGACGGGAATCTGATGGAAATATACAGCTCTTCAGGAATTAACGAGGGCGGTGAACAGGTTAACAAGGAATTCTTACGCGAGTTAAACAAACTTTTTACCCAAGAAGTCATGGATACATTCGAACAGAATAGCATACGATTGTACAAGCTTGAAAAAGAGTTTGAAGATATAAAACACAAATACAACGCTGATTCTGATGACGCATTTGTTCTCCTTTTGGATGAAAAGCTGTTAAATATGTTTGAGAAAACGACGGGCAGAAAATTTAAAATACCATCAACATTCTCCGAAAAATTGGAGTTGAGGAACAGTGACCTTATGTACATGAAACCAAAATGTATGGCTTCCTTATTTGATCCCACAATCAGTACAATTTCCTCAGAGATATGCGAACAGATATGCGTGTCCGAAAAGGCCGGACACACACTAAGATGCATCATTCTCTCCGGCGGCTTATCTGAGTCGGATTTCGTCTACGACAGCATTTCCAAACCCCTAACCGATTCATTGAGCGATAAAATACCGGTCATTCTATCACCAAATGCACGAAACGCTGTGGTCGAAGGTGCGTTACAAATGGGACTGAATCCAAAGGGTATAGTTGGCCGTTGCTCGCCTTACACGTAAGGATTCTACTCGATTATTCCATTTGAAGAAGGGAAACATCCAACAAATCTGAAAGTCGTTCGCGAAGGCAAACCACTGTGCACTGCTGTGTTTTACAAACTATTTGAGAAAGGGGATATAGTAAAAAAGGGGGATTCGTTTATTCGAAAATCGGCAACTTCCTACAAGAAAGATAAGAATGTCCCGCGATACATGTCACTGTGGCGGTCTTTCAAATCATCACCAAAATACTGCACTCAGGAGGAAGAGTGCGAAGAGGCTACACGAATCGAAATAGCGAGTCCTCGTAAGGGTTGGCCGGATCGTCTGAATCATATTCAACGCTTGATTGTACTTGGAAACGAGTTTAAAATCGAATTTACAAATGAAAATACCGGTGAAAAGTATGACGTCGAAGTACAATATGCTTTCTGAGTGTTGCGCGTGGTAACTGGTTGATATTGGGTTCGTTTTAGATACAGGTATATAGTATAACAGGTTACTGCTCTATCGTTTTGTATTATATGCGGTTAGCCTGATTTAATACAAAATGCAAGTGGTATTCTGTTAATCAGATTCATACCTCTACGTTCCCATTTTTAAACGAATAATCAAATATAATCTCTACGACTCAGTTTGTTTAGTTTAGATGAACATGCTGTATGACGTGTGACGTATTTTGCTTGACGTCATAAACACTAGTACTTAATATTTGTAAAAATGTGTTTTTGCTTTTTTGTTGATATTTGTCACTAAAATGCCATAAATTGTTGTAACATTGTTTGTTTTGTTGAATCTGTTTACTAGTAATCTGTTTTATTTCTACGCAAAATGATGACTTCTTAGCTTATTCCGAGTACTATGACGTACCTCTAAACATTGACTTACATAAACACCTCCTGGCATGATAAAATACATATTCAGGCACCTTTGTATCAGTTCGATATCATCGTAATGGTATGATAAAATGTAATCATGCGAGGCTTAAACAATGAAAACCACTAGTCTTGTTATTATTTAGAGATTATTGCTTTCAGTATACCGTACAGATATGTTCAAACATGTGTATAACTTAACTGTTGATTTCATGTCATGATGATTAATTATCAGGGGTTTCGCTGGCGATCGCGATTGTTGCCATTTGCGAAATAGGGCACACAATTTAAATTGTTTCGATTTTAACAGTAATTGTCAACAAAATCATATACGAACATTTTCTGCAAGTTAAACGCATGTGGCCAAACGTAAGAGGCCGAAAAATAAGCATTGATTTATGAACATAAGCGGCATACAGGTCAGAGTGCAAAACTGAAACCACTGTAGTGTGTAAGTATTACAGACGATGTTTGAACTGCAACAATGACCAAATTTTACTGTTTATATGCGAACGGTTTAATTTGAATTGAGATATTTGATGTTCCGATCTTTTATTTTTATTTGTTAGACGTACATTTTGTGTTACTATAACACAATTTTGAAATAGTTTCGAATCATACTGTTTACTGTGTCGTTGGTGTTTGTACTATATTTTCTTATTTTTATTTGTGTTCCATGTGCGAAACAAACTGTTGTTTATGATATCAGAACTTGATATTTTGATTATTAAATTATTATTAAATATTCATAAATGATGACTTGTGCAAACGCAGAATTAGGTGTGTTGACACCTTATTATGTTTTAGTAGATCAAGGTATCTAAATGTTTTTACTTAAATTTACAAAAATGTGCACTGTTTTATTTTCAACCAAAAGTAAAACACTTCACATAGAGCGCAAATTGATAAGTTATCCCTTATAATAAAGTTGAATAGACCCTGGTCTCGTTATCTTTACCATTTGTAAATGTCAAATGCAAATGTTACATCCACGATAATGTGTTAAACTTAAAATTTGAACACGAAAGTTTATAATCATCTTGAACCAGCAAACAAAACGCATAGATCTTTAAAGCTATTTTCTATGCGTCATTATTTATTCACCTAAATATTCCGGCTATTTGTAAAATATTTTAAAGCAGAAACTGTGTTGTTTGTTTTACTTTTTGCAACAACTTTTTTTAATAACTAAATAACAAGGACAATTATAAAAGGATTATATATGTTAAAAGAAGTTTATGATTACGAACACACGCGCCACAAAGAGCGAAGAGAAATCTATGCACGAACATGTATACTAGGTATACTATGTACGCTTGGACATTATTAATGTAATAAAGAAAAACATTTTTTTACCAAAATCTTTACTTGTAATACAGTTCACACAAAACAAACAGTCTGTTAGATTAACTGAATGCATATATAACCTAAAAACTGGTGTGTGTTAAAAAAACACAAACATTTTGTAAATAACATAGTAAATGTATGAAACATTATTCGTAAAACATGAATGAAGTAAATAGTTTTTCATGAATGAACACAATTTTTCGTTTGTGTTGTGTATTTGTAGAATATTTATCTATGATATAATGGCATACCTCGTGCTTTTTTTAATTACAGTTTTTTTGATAATGCCACGTGGTTGAAAACAGCTGAAGCAAAATGTTTGCAATTGCTGCCTAATAGTTTGTACTTTTTCCTTAGCTCGCCTTTTTCATAAAGCCAATCTATCAGTTCATGGACGTTCGTTTTGCCAATGTCTTCTTTAAGAACTTCCCATTCTGACTTACGATTCTTGCGTCTGTAACGATCAATGACGGCCGTTTTGAAGTTACTTCTTTGGATCGTTATACCATCAGTATGCTTTTCGATGGACCACCACCATCCGTCGGTTTTAAAAACAATAAACATATGGAATAATAACCAAGGCGACGACTCTCCTTCCATAAGTGGCGCTTTATATGCCCACACATTAACAATAACGTCGTCTACTCCCACAAGCTGTTTAAGCTTCGTCATTAGCTCTTCCTCTTTGATATCGTATTTGTCACCATAGTCGACTTCAGCTTCAGGATCGAAGTAGATCTTGTATTCCCATTTGTGCCCAGTTAATGCTTCTGATTGATGCACGCTTTCTCCATGGGACTGCAAACAAGACAAATTCCCCTGAAAAAGACCTATAATGACGAGCATTTGATGTTGGTCGAAAGTTGGTATTTAAATAATAAACATTATTGTCGAAAACTTCTTACTCTAAATTGTGATTTAAAACAAGTGGGCCTGAAAGGCTCAAAGTCGCTCACCTGAGATTCAAAGGAACTGACCTGTTCTGTGCAGCCCAAGATGTCATTAGAACAAATGTTCTAACCAACTTTCATGAATAGTGAACACCCTGGGGGCCACGTTTTCAACAGACCGGGACCATTTTCGTACACATCCAAGATACTATTCTGACCAAGTTTCATGATGATTGGACAATAAATGTGACTTTTACAAGTGTTAACAAGTTTTTACAATAGCTAAATTAAGAAACATGCACCGCCCCCTGGTGACCATGTTTTTCAATCAACTGGAAAAATTTTTGAACTCGTGCAAGATATTATTGGAACGAATCTTCTGACAAAGTTTAAGGAAGATCAGACAATACATGTGGCCTCTACAGTGTTAACATTGCACATGCTGACGACGCATGACGCACAACGCACGACGCACGACGGACAAAAGGCGATCACAAAAGCTCACCATGAGCACATTGTGCACAGGTGAGCTAAAAATGTACAGGATTCATATTAACAATACATTTTATTTACGTGTTAATTATNTACATATTCAGGCACCTTTGTATCAGTTCGATATCATCGTAATGGTATGATAAAATGTAATCATGCGAGGCTTAAACAATGAAAACCACTAGTCTTGTTATTATTTAGAGATTATTGCTTTCAGTATACCGTACAGATATGTTCAAACATGTGTATAACTTAACTGTTGATTTCATGTCATGATGATTAATTATCAGGGGTTTCGCTGGCGATCGCGATTGTTGCCATTTGCGAAATAGGGCACACAATTTAAATTGTTTCGATTTTAACAGTAATTGTCAACAAAATCATATACGAACATTTTCTGCAAGTTAAACGCATGTGGCCAAACGTAAGAGGCCGAAGAATAAGCATTGATTTATGAACATAAGCGGCATACAGGTCAGAGTGCAAAACTGAAACCACTGTAGTGTGTAAGTATTACAGACGATGTTTGAACTGCAACAATGACCAAATTTTACTGTTTATATGCGAACGGTTTAATTTGAATTGAGATATTTGATGTTCCGATCTTTTATTTTTATTTGTTAGACGTACATTTTGTGTTACTATAACACAATTTTGAAATAGTTTCGAATCATACTGTTTACTGTGTCGTTGGTGTTTGTACTATATTTTCTTATTTTTATTTGTGTTCCATGTGCGAAACAAACTGTTGTTTATGATATCAGAACTTGATATTTTGATTATTAAATTATTATTAAATATTCATAAATGATGACTTGTGCAAACGCAGAATTAGGTGTGTTGACACCTTATTATGTTTTAGTAGATCAAGGTATCTAAATGTTTTTACTTAAATTTACAAAAATGTGCACTGTTTTATTTTCAACCAAAAGTAAAACACTTCACATAGAGCGCAAATTGATAAGTTATCCCTTATAATAAAGTTGAATAGACCCTGGTCTCGTTATCTTTACCATTTGTAAATGTCAAATGCAAATGTTACATCCACGATAATGTGTTAAACTTAAAATTTGAACACGAAAGTTTATAATCATCTTGAACCAGCAAACAAAACACATAGATCTTTAAAGCTATTTTCTATGCGTCATTATTTATTCACCTAAATATTCCGGCTATTTGTAAAATATTTTAAAGCAGAAACTGTGTTGTTTGTTTTACATTTTGTAACAACTTTTTTTAATAACTAAATAACAAGGACAATTATAACAGGATTATATATGTTAAAAGAAGTTTATGTTTACGAACACACGCGCCACAAAGAGCGAAGAGAAATCTATGCACGAACATGTATACGAGGTATACTATGTACGCTTGGACATTATAAATGTAATAAAGAAAAACATTTTTTATCAAAATCTTTACTTGTAATACAGTTCACACAAAACAAACAGTCTGTTAGATTAACTGAATGCATATATAACCTAAAAACTGGTTGTGTGTTAAAAAACACAAACATTTTGTAAATAACATAGTAAATGTATGAAACATTATTCGTAAAACATGAATGAAGAAAATAGTTTTTCATGAATGAACACACTTTTTCGTTTGTGTTGTGTATTTGTAGAATATTTATCTATGATATAATGGCATACCTCGTGCTTTTTTAATTACAGTTTTTTTGATAATGCCACGTGGTTGAAAACAGCTGAAGCAAAATGTTTGCAATTGCTGCCTAATAGTTTGTACTTTTTCCTTAGCTCGCCTTTTTCATAAAGCCAATCTATCAGTTCATGGACGTTCGTTTTGCCAATGTCTTCTTTAAGAACTTCCCATTCTGACTTACGATTCTTGCGTCTGTAACGATCAATGACGGCCGTTTTGAAGTTACTTCTTTGGATCGTTATACCATCAGTATGCTTTTCGATGGACCACCACCATCCGTCGGTTTTAAAAACAATAAACATATGGAATAATAACCAAGGCGACGACTCTCCTTCCATAAGTGGCGCTTTATATGCCCACACATTAACAATAACGTCGTCTACTCCCACAAGCTGTTTAAGCTTCGTCATTAGCTCTTCCTCTTTGATATCGTATTTGTCACCATAGTCGACTTCAGCTTCAGGATCGAAGTAGATCTTGTATTCCCATTTGTGCCCAGATACTACTGCATTTGATTGATTCACGCTTTCTCCATGGGACTTGAAATTCCCCTGAAAAAGATCTATGATGATAAGCATTTGATGTTGGTCGAACGTTGGTATTTAAATTATAAACATTATTGTCGAAAACTTCTCACTCTCAATTGTGATTTAAACAAATGTACATGATTCATATTAACTATTATTTTCATTTACGTGTTCATTATTTGTAGCTGTTATACTTCTCTAAATCTTGTACATAGTTACAATTCACACTAGAAAAGAGATCAACACATATTTTTTTCTCAAATATTGAATGGCGTTGTTTATAATGAAGTGAACAAATACCATATCAGTGTATGAAGGCTGTTTCTGTAAGTATCGATGCAACCTGTAAATAGAACAAAATGTCAATACAAAAACAAGTATAGAATATACATCACTAAAAACGTCGTTTTTACCTCAAACATTCAACTATAAATCAAAGCGACAAAATATGAAACATCATGTTTACCTTAATATTCGACTGTATATGCACTGAATTAAATAGAGACGTATATGAACACAAATAACCTATCAGGCGCACTATGTTGCACACAACACGCTATACTTTATGTTTGAATTTACTTGTGCAATTGGTTGTGACCCAATACAAACAAATACCTTATGCTACTCGACAGGTAATTCAATATAATGCTTACAAAAAGCTTGCAAGATTTGAGGTAAACTTCATCAATATATAAACGAGTCATGCTCGATGTTTGCGCGAAGTGCAGTGTAGAGGCTGTAGTAAGTAGTAAACAGGCGCGTTTTGTATTGATGTACTATATTTAAACAACAAACCTTGACAAGGGAGAGTAAAATGATCCAAATTGCAGATTTATACTAAACGCAATAAGGAAACAGTTTCGACCATTAGTCTATACACACACCATACCCTTTCATTCTTAATTTTTGGTTTATCGCGGTTTTATTGTGTAGTCTAAAATTAATTTATACAAACAAGCTGCCGTATCTCTATATGAAATATAAAAGTAAAACATGCTATTCTAGTTTAACCTAACAACTGTTCTTTTCTTGAGAGAGATCTTGTATTGTGCATTATCCAAATGGAAACCACCGGGTATTAGAAACGTAACTTTGTATATAATACATTCGATATTTGTCAACATCAACTTTATCAAATGCATATTTGGGTTTCAGTATATCCGTTTCAATGTCACTTACTTGTAGATGATAATTACGAAATACATTATGCAATGGCTTGTATAAAAAGTAAATTACTCTTATGCGAAAGAAATAGTTTTGTTTTGTTTATAATTATGTTTTTCGAAAAATGACCAGCGAAACGCGAAATATAAAGAGTAACAAACAACACACTGGTTCTTATTAAAAGAATTTGATATTGAGAAATGAATTCTAATCATTATGAAACGTTTTAAAAAGTGCATTTGAATTTCATTGTGTTTCTTTACAACTCAAATATGTTTTATTGCTATACGCAAAACGATATTTTTTTCTACAGGTGTTTGGTCGATATCTTTGATGCGGTTTGAACCGTTTTTTTGTAAAGACGATTTATAAGCAGCTATTTCCCGTAACGGGCATGGTCTTTTTTGATGATTCGTTATGTTTGACAAAATAGTTTTTCATTGATCTGAAGTTAGCCCTGCGGTTATTGTGCACAATATGTCATCTCACATTGGTTAACACCCTTGACGTCAAAGATTTAACGCGAATGTAGCTAAGACGCACTTCGCGCAATAGACCAACTCATATACATGTAGGTGATACTTTTCAGAAACTTGAATCAAGCTTGATTAAACGGATCTCTTATAAAAACGATGATAAAAGTGTACCATTGTTCAAAACTTAGATAATCAATATCGGTGGTATAATTTTGTTTTTAAGACGCTAACAATATTACACATTGAAACACAGGACCTAAATTTCTAGAAGATATTGTTTATGGGTGGATGTGTGCAAATGATACATCAATCAATTGACGTTGAGACAAACAATAAGGATTAATACACGAATACACACTTGATGGAATTATAACCTTAGACGGTCGCAAAGTAGTGGAATATATCAGATATAATGCTTGTATAGCATCTATACCAAAAGACCACAAACACAATCACGTAAACGAACATACGTCTTTCAGGACAAAAACCTTAAATCAAACATATGGACAAATGTGGCAAAACTAATTTATATCTAACAAACAAAAAAGCAAACGCATTTGCAAAACACCAGTAAAACTTACCATTCATAGAAAACTTAACAACTTCAAATATAAATATATTATGTGCATCATTCCAAACACAAGTTTCAAGATTTTGAAATGTTGTATGATATTTTAGTTTTATGTTCTTTCTCGTAGAATTCAAATATTCTACATCACTCATCAAAGAACAAACCGAAGAATTAAGAATTCTCAAGCATCGAAGTTGCAAACTTTTTATCTTTTCTCCCCTTTTTTCTGAATTGCCTCTGTTTAATACATTGTGACAGTGCACCTATCTCGTAGCCTGTATACGGAATATCCGTCAAAAAGATTGCCAACTCGTCAAAAAGACACATATACTAGAATCCATGCATCGGTTTGCCTCCACAAGAAGGTTCGAAGTAGATCCAGTCGTCGCCGTGTTAAGCTTTGTTCCTACTTGCACTCAAAGGTAACGTTTTCAACAAGTGCAATTTTCTCTTGAATCTTAATGGTCTATCGAAACAGATTTGATACGCTGTCGTTTAGTATAAGAGCGTACGTATATACATTTAATCAGAATTCGACGATCGAAATATACCCTCATTATAATATAAAATACTTTACTGCACGTGGATAGGTACACATAACTCTAGTACCGACGAGATAATTATATATTATTTTTTATAATCATTAACATTATATTGCCACAATTTTAATAATGTGTGGCATATTTTCATTACACAATTTTAATTGCTCTTATTCCTATCATAAACTATGCGACAAGTATTTTGCTGGATATCGTGGGTGTTCATATGAATTTGACCAGGAAAGACAAAAAACGTTATATTCAATTTACACTGGTGTGTGCGGTATATATACGTTAATAGTTACCATGACTGTAATATAACATTGTCCAGAGTAACCGTGTAGACGTCTTTAAATAAGGTTAATAACGAATACATTTGTGGATAAATCTTCAATTTCACAGAGCGAATGAGAAGTTTAAGGATCGAAAATCCAGGAGTTAACACACACATAGGGCACGCATTAATAATTACGTTTGAATCAGTAAAACACATATTCAATATGAAATATTTGCAAAGAAATTTTAATACTGGGATCAGTGAAATTCGTTGATAAGGTAGATTAAAATATCACGACTGATATATTACATTACTTGAAAAAAGTGCATATTTTCAGTATATTCGGTAATAAAATTGCGCGATGTGAAATCGAAAGTACATCGCGAAAATAGGTGACATAACGATATACACACTATAAATAACGCAAGTAGATTGATCATTTTATATATAAAATTTATATACAATTCACTACGCATGCACAGTTTGCATTCCCGGATTTACCACTTGACGATAATGATCAATTTACTTGCGTTACTTATAGTTAACTGGTAGTTACCTGGTAGACATACCCAGTAAAAGTAAATCAATAAAAAAATAAAGTAAAAATAAAAAACAACTTTTTTCAAGTAATGTTATATACCAGTCGCTATATTTTAATCAATATAAACTAATAATTGTAAAAAAATACGGTATTTTTTAACTTTCCTTTGTTCGTCATTCGTGGTTTACAGTCCCTTTAATTATGAAAAAAAAACATTGAACTTTGAAATTAAAAAACAAACAGTTTACGACATCTCAGTTCTTGAGATAAGTTAACTATATTTAAAAACACTAAAGAATCTTACCGTTTGTCGGTAATTATTATTTAAAAAGTATGTCATAATAAAAACATGTCTTACAATGTTTAATAAGACTGGTTCATGTTTGCTCAGTCACGCAAAATACACGTATATATATTCAACACTTACATTGCTAATATATTCTTAGTGTTTTCGAACGATTTTATAAACAACCATTCTCATGCTGTATCTGCTTTAATGTATTTCATACTAATTGCTATAGCCACGCCTTTGATACATGTCAAGGTCTTTACACGCAGAACTATTTGTTTGCGAACGCTCGTTGTTAAACGCAAAATGAAGTTTATCTGCCATAATACACAATTCAAACTTTACTTTCAAAGTTTATAAAATTAAATTATCTAAATTTAACAAAAAAACATTACCTGCGAAATTCCGTTTAATAAGGTGCACACACGTTATTCAATATATAAAGTGCAACTTGCTAAACCTTTTAAAACATGAATCAAACGCACACCGTGGTACCCGGCCTGGCAGACTGCTAGCGATCGATACTATAGCGTATTTAAATATAGGACAATTTATGCAAGTATGCAAGATTTGTATGCGACGTGAAAAGCGTCGCAAATGTAGTAAGAAAGTTCATGTTTTATGAGGCTAGTAAAAGATTACAAAACACCGTTTTCTTTGTTAAAAAAAAAAAGATGTTATGCTATAAAATTTCAAAAATGTAAAACGTTAATATTGCTTACGAGCCAAAATTTATTGAAAGAAAGTTTGTTGTACAGTCTCGACAATATATAGAAATCTCTGTGTTTGGCAAACATAAAATCGAATATAACTATTGAGTGAAGTTACTTTTTATTTTTATTAGAAAAAAACTATCAATGAAAAAAACTATCAATTCAAAACAATCGCTTACAAGTAATTTATTCAATTTCACAAAATGTAGGACGGTTTTTCCAGCTTCAGTGCTCAAAATCGGGTGTCTTTTGTACCATTGTATGATCCTGCGGTGACCAGACATAAAACAATTTTGTAGCTAAGTTACACTTTGCCAACTAGATGTGTTTTAAACATCAACATTATCGTATCGTACCATCTTTGGAAATGTATTTAGAATAATTGTATTAATTAAACAACGGTAATTAGCATGATCTATTAAATATAATATGATAAGTTTAAACATGAGTCAAATAAACAAAATAAGAATTACCCAGTAAAACTATCACAGTGTAAAAAAACGGTTTCATTGGAAAATAATTATAAAACATAAAATATAATAATGTGTACTTACGGAATGCTTTGTCAAAACCACAATACCGTGCGCCACAGTTAAGTCAGACATTACTGTTAAAATACGTGTACAGTGGTATCTATCAAACCGGGATTATTGGATTTGGAGAAGCAATTCAATATACAAAGGACAAACAATAGCCGATGAACTTTAAAGTTCGTATCAAATTTCAATGTTTTCGTGAAAACGATCTGCTCGGTTAATACCAGTTATACTGCTAACGTTAATAGTTAAGTATACCAAGTTTAAATAAATGAGTCGTGCTCTGTGAAAAGGGGGTTTAAAGCATGCGCGTAAAGTGTGGTCCCAGAAAGCACAGGCCTATCACCGAAGACACTTTCCGCTTTTATAGGATTTTCTGTTTAAAGGAAGACTCTTCGTGACGAAAATCCCGTTTAGGCGGAAAGTGTCGTCCCTGATTAGCCTGTGTGGATTGCACGGGCTAATCTTGGTCGACACTTTACACACATGCATTGAACCCCCTTTTCACAGAGCAAGGCTCAAATGTAGAACCCTGTGCATGCATATATAGACAATGTCCTGTCAGTAATACCGTAATTCTTTAGAATTCGTCGAAACAAACACTTTGGACAATTTATGGGCAACGATTGCGCCACTGTGTGCAAACTGTGTCAATACACTATTGTTAAACAAAAGTGGATTGCATCAAAAAGAGACACTATCAATCATGTATGAATAGTTATATACTGATATTTATTGCATATGTGGGATTAAGGGAGCATTGTGTTCGGTGTAATATGGATACATTTCGTCTCTATTGAAATAGAGAATATCATAGGTTGTAGGTACCTGCATAGCTCCAAGATCACAGAAAAGTTATATATGATGGATTGGACTGCAGAGTCGATAGAATTTTTGAGCGAAAAGAAGCTACGTGTTAATTATTACGTGGACTAGTTATTTATATGAAGCAATATGGTTTGAATAAAAAATAAACCAAATTTCGAAACACAAAGGTGAAATATATGTTATATATATATAATTCTGTTAATTGGCTTAGTTGATGATGGCGATCCAATCCTCTGTAAGTCTCGTATATATATCTATATATTCCGTATTGTACATGTAGTGTAAATGTTTAACATTCAAATTGTTTTCTTGAAGCTCAAACTAGGAATTAAGATTAAACAGACATTATATGACGTCATGATTTCATTTCCTTCAGGATGTGTGTAGTTGTGTTTTATCAAAAAAGGTACAACATTTGTCCATGTATTCAAAACTAAAGAGAGTTCACATTCAAATTAAATCTGGTATTAATTTACACGGATGGGAAGAAAATTGCAATGAGCTTAATTAGGCATTAGAACAATTTCATAAAATAACGGTGATTATTGTGTAAAAATTCGAGATTTTACGTACGTTTGTATTGAAACTGTAATTATGCATGTTTAAAAGTAACTTATGTCTATACACATACGAAGTTGTTGTACACATTACAAATATCGCGGACAAAAGTAACGGTTAGACTAGCAGTTCGAGCGCAAAACATCATTGCTATGAAAACTTATCAGCAATACGCATTTTCGGATAACAAAACACAGTGGACGTACAACAAAGGGTTGTGATCCATACAGAGAACTTCGGATGTAAAACGTCCACTTATAGTCAGTTTTTTTCTGTTCATCTTTTTTGTGTTTTTATTATTGAATTAATCATTGGAAATAAAACCGCGTGGACATGGCATTTAAACTAATTTCAGCAGTCTAAAAATGCAAACAAATGTAGTTAGTATTAAATTTTGTTCGCTGATCATTTCTTTTGAAAGACAAGCCTCGGATAATATTTTTCCAAAATAATTGCGCAAATATGGTCATTATAAGGAATGCAAAAACGAATATATAAAAATTAGAATCAATTACCGTTGCACTCATCAGAACTACACATACGAATTAACAGGCATTTAATGTTAAAAAACGCATCAAACTGCATACGTTAAACACAACACGATGAATAAAGCATACGGTATGATTCCACAGCAAAATGGTAGTTCTATGTTATATGCATACCCCGCTACCTAGAAGTGAAAGATATAAAATAAATTCTTTGCGATAACCATTGCATTAAACATAACACACATTAAAAAAAACAATACTGTAAAACAATTATAGATATGTAACTATACAATATATTATGTGTACAGTTGATATAATATTGTCACAAGATGTAAATATAACGTGAAATATGTAACATGAGTTACATACAAAAAATAAAAGTGAACTGCCTCGTGTAATTTTCCGATTGTTGTTTTCATTTTCAAATGGACTCGCCTACAGATAATGATATATTCTAAGAATGCCATTCAATAAGTTTTCTAGACAAATTTAAGCATCGAAAGTAAAGAACTAAAACGATTAAGAATAATGACTGAAACGGTGTTATGAAATAAAATCTTCGTATAGAAACCAACTAAATTTGTATATATTACACACGATTCATCCATCTGCTTGCATATCTTGCATTAAAAGTGCCGATATTTACGGGTATCGCCTATTTGAGGCGTTATTAAGCTTTTTTCCGAGACAGTGCGCCGTTCAAAGGACAGAAACTCAGGGTATCGTTTTAAATAAGCCGTTGTTAATCCTTTTTCCGAGAGATTACGCTAATAATATATATCGAATGATGACATTCCAGAACTTATGTCAGAAGAGAAATTCTACTTTTTTATCCACTACTTAAATAACATAACACCAACTTTAAGCATACACTAATAAAAACTGGGATCGACCCCATTAAACGGTAAGTAGAAAGCTTTTGGGATGTTAACCGGTTTAACTGCTTGCCGAACCTAATTCATTCACCAGACTAAATCACAACTAAAAAGTGCGTCTAAAAGGATCTCAATGAAATATACCTATACATACAATAAACAAAAACACTAATGCCACAACATGATGTATATATAGCAGGGTTGTCATTAGGAGGCGGCCGGCGGCCGATTTGACCGCCTCAAATGTTATTTAGGCCGGCTCAAATTTGGAAAGAAAATGAAAAAAAAAAACTCGGCAAATTTTCACGACGATGACGAGTGTGTGTTTTTCTTTTTTATTGAGTGCACCGGGATTGTCTCCCATATGGCCATCGCCCCCAGAAAGACGTGTTAGTTGGTTACGGGGGATAGTGCAAGATACAGGAGACACCCCGTTCCAGAGGTGACCCTGGGTCTTTTTAGTGCCTGGTGTATAGCACCTAGTACACTGCACCTCGGTTTAACGTCTCATGCGAAAGACGACGATGACGAGATATTTAATATTCGTTTATATACTGTCTGAAGCGGAAGTAAACAACCTTAACCGATATATGTTAACTGCTTTCTCATTGGTCGTATCGATATAATTGTCCAATCGCGGAGCGGGTAACGGGAGTGTTCGACTTTGATTCAAGGTCACAAAGTGTGACAAAGTCAAATATGTTTAAACAATGAAAATAAACGACTTTTTCGTTTGTGTTTTGAGTAAGAACGATAGTTAGCTGTTGAGGTTGTTTTGTTCCAGTTTTGTTAATGTTTATCATTTATCGGCACCTCCGGATAAATGCATTTTCCTGTTACCTTTCGTTTTTTTTCTATTTTCGACAAATTTCGTTGCTGTTGCGCGGACCCAATGTTTGGTTGCGATGTTTGGTTTCTCCTCAGAGTTTTTAACATCCGAACGGCAAGTGGATTTATTTGTTACCACCTTTTACATGAGGGTGAGTCTTTCATTAGGATGAATATAACTCTCGAGCCCCAAACTCTCCTGATTTTTTCATAATTATGTTCGGCCTTGGTTGAGGCACAATGCCTTAAATGCTAAATATATTGAATTGGCACTGCAATGTTTAGCTATGTCCAAATTTGTATTGGAAAAAATTGGCCCAAAGAAGCTTCCTCAGCAAAATATTTTAATCGTAAGATTGCCTCAGCAGGGGCAACCTATGCCCGATTTTTTTTCATAAAATTGTCCAAGGTAATATAAATTTTATTTTTAAGTCAACAGGCCAGGGTTTTTTTGGCCCGATTTTATAGCCGAATAACGGCTATGTTCCCAATGGCAAAAAGTATACTTTTTCCCAAAAATTTGGGGAAAAACGTAATAACTTCG
>VMBQ01000161.1:245877-309031 GCA_007657795.1 Dreissena rostriformis
CCCTGATATAGAATAAAGCACATATAACAATAAAAAGGCATTGTACAGCAATTTGCCGTGACATTCTACCTATAAATAGCAATATGGTTTTTACCTCACCTTTATAAGACGATATTAAACACTCTTCCGTCACATTCCACCAAATAATTGGGACTTCATGATGGTACATGTCTGTATAAAGGGTTATAAAGCACTTTTCCTTCACAGGTCTTTATTAAACTATTAAAGCATTTGTTTTGTTTTCGCAACACGATGGAATACTGCTCTTGCAAAATGCTTACAATTAGAATTCGTATATTGATATTCTTTTTCTAGTTCCTCATTTATCAAAAGCCAGTTTAAGAAATCGTGAACTTTCATTCCACCATCATCTTCATCGATGATTTTGTTGAACTTAAGCTCGTGTTGTTTCTGCAATAATCTATCACAGCAAATTCACTTTCACTCCGATGAACATTAATCCCTTCTCGATTTTTCTCTATGGACCACCACCATGTTTTCGTCTTGAAGACAATAAACATGTGGAAGAATATAAATTGTGTTATTTGCCAATTAGACAAAGGCCGTTGATATGCCAAAACTTTTTCTATATCCTCGTTAGCGCCAACCTTTTTTAGGAGCTCTGTCATTATTCCGCAGTCTCCAACATGACCGTGTATTTTGCCTCCTTCAGTTTCTAGATCAAAGAAGATCTAGTAATGCCACTTTCCTCGTAGCTCTAACGCCAAAGTTGAAGATTTATTTTCTGAATTTCCCTAGAACAAACGCCATATTTACCTTGGTTTTGGCATACGTTGGACGTTGTTAACTTGCAGATGATTTGCATTGACCTTTTTAAAGTGATGACTTCATTTAAAAGCATTTGCGTTCTGTGTTCAATATCTGTTTGTGAGGTATGTTTTGGTCACTTGACATAATTAAAGATATTCAAGCTGCTTAACAAGTATTCCCATACATCGCTGCAGTTGTGATTTCATTGTTTGATATCAATTGTAAAACGGATGTGAACTTAGAATGTATGACACCAATTTTATACATATATTTTACATGGTTCGTCGTTATGTTCATGTTTGTGCTAAATTTCACGTGAACATATCGTCGTTCAATGCGTTGACCAGTAAACGTTATTTATATTTCTTTTATATATTACTTGAAGTAATAAATATATATATATATATAACTAAATCCTCCCAAACCAGGACCAGTATAGACTTTCCTCCTAATATCATTGTTTTCGGTTTTATCTACTGCATTATTAAGGAATGAGACGAAGTGTCAGCTATTTCGTTTTCGATACTGCTTAGATATACTACCCTGGGTCAGCAGGTAAAACATATGAAAATAATTATTATTTGGCGAAGCCGAACCATATGGACTTAGGTGAATAGTGTAACTGAGTAAAACTTGTCCGTAAAGCAGATCCACACGTGTGTTGACGTTGAGAAACAAAATGCCATTATCTGTAAAACAAACTTATGCACAACTTAACGATCTAAGATGGATAATATCGTTCTAATGAGATTCAATAAGAACATGCTTGCTGTGTCAGAATGAGAATTGAACATGTTTTGTATTTAAAACATTAACTTATACATTATAATACTGAAATATTAAAATAAAAATACACATACCATACCAGACACCCACTTTCCACAGTAAGGAATACCTACAATAACACAAAAGCCACCAAGTTTATAAAAGCTGAACAATTATTTAACTTTAGAAGTGAACACAATTGAGATGTTGAATTCTTCATAAAACGTAATAAACAGATTTACACATACTACAAGGAGTTCAACTTAAGCGTTCTTTAAACTGCTAAATTAATCCAGACATATTCTTGTAGCTTTTGTTTAACGTATTGTTTTGAGTATGGAGTGTGAATTGCGCTTAACTAACTCCTTGTTTTTGCGATATTGATTTTAACTTATCCCAGCAAAACAGGAACGTTAACTGAAAGACAAGTTCAAATGCCCAAAGAATAATGCATTAAGACCTAGTACATTTGTTAATTGTATTTATTAGGTAATTGACAACCAGTTATATAGTATAAGTGTTATTACACAGTCATTTTAAATACAATGATACTCTAAACAATTTACTTTCAATTGACATATCGAATGCTTTTTCAGTATCGCGTTTTAAATTATAAACTATCTTTGTAAAGGTGTTCAATCTTAAAAGAAATGTATTCCCTCTTGCCTTGTTTTACTTATACACTTACGGATACTATGATAATTGTAGCCTACATAATATATGTACAAACAATTATTATTAATTAATATTGAACCTAAAAGTAAGAAGGGTTAAATGCTAAATTGTTACGGTATACATGATACACATATGTCAGGAAAACTCGTTATATGTTGCAAGAGGATTTAAAAAGAACATTATAGAGTAAACAAACTACTAAAAGTAACCAGTGTAGTGATACTAAGCGACATTCTTGTAATTGCCAACATTTATTGTTTTCAATATGTATAAATAACTGTTAAGTGTCAGCTTACAAACGTCGTTTTTAACCGAAGAAGCTCGTGTGTTAAACGAAAATACAGTCGTATGTGTTTTCAGCCGGTACGCACAAACATACCCATGAAGCCATACATGTTTATACTTCCATTTTCTATTTAGAATATAAACCTTCATATTAAGCAACTTATTTATGTAAACAAACATCAATATCTCCAAAGTACGTTTGCATAAAGAATATTGTTGTAAAAAGCAAACAACAACCAAAAAACCAAAAACATCAACAGCAATAATATATTAACATGTCGAATAAAAAAAATCAGTATTTTACTTATAATTTGTAAAGACAATGCGTTCGTCTTAAAATTCACACGAAAGTGTTTTAATGTAAATGTATAAAGTTAAATATAAACAATTCTAGGAAAGACGAGCTAAAGATTTTTAAAACTTTGTATTAGTTAAACTGTCAATTCATCCCCTCTAGTATACAGATACACACTAGATTGTTCTATAAATATAACTTCTTTAAATAAACAATATTCCGTATTGCTCAAATGTATCCTATATTCCGACTCTATGATTAAGTATTTGTTTACTGAGATGGTACTTTCAACAGTATGTTTAAGGTCACAAAGCTGCACTCAGGTTTTCTTGTAAAAACTTTAATTCTTTGTTCAGTCGGTTTAGACCACGGCGGCACATGAAATTATTAGGTCTAAGATACAATGGCATCAGAAATAAACAATATTTTGGATAACCTTAAGTCGATTGCCGGAGTTAATGTCGCGATTGGTAACATCTTCGCATATAATGTTTCCATGAGTTACATTCTTCTTACGCAGTTCTTGGAGTACCATATGTTTAGTACATTCGAAAGCGAAGTTGGTGGTTGTTCATAGAGAAGCACATGGACGGTATAACATTACAGAGAAGCCATGTCCTATCGATCTTTGACTACCGTAACGGACTGTTACAGAACGCGTAGCAATAATTGAGACGGATGCAGAATGAGCGTTGAAGATAATTATAAACGAGGTTTTCAAAAAGTCGGTAGGATCTGGTGAGCCTTGATCTATGTATGTCAAGTAATTGTATATCAATACGATAGCTGAAACCGCAAACGCTTTGCTAACAGCTGTTTTACTACGTATCGTTGGCTTCGAAACATAATATGGAAAAATGAAACTCAAGAAAGTTCCATTCGGTTCAAAAACGGTTCCGCTTAAAGAAACAATAACGTTAAGAGTCAGATTTCTGAAGAAATTTATAAAGATAGAACGCATTAATGCTTAACTTGATTCGTTATCGACTCAAATGCAAGACGAATATTTAAAAGATTCGTGCTGGTAGAACATAGTAATATAAACAAATGGAATACTAATTAGCAGGTATGATAAAAACCAATATGAATTCTTGGGTCTAATTAGAACAAATTATTAACACGACCATTCAATATGGCTAATTACAAAATATTGAGGCTCTCAGATTTATGGTTGATTTTGTTGAGGTTTCATTAGGTACATTTAAGGGAAAAAATACCCCATATGTTATTAATATTTTCAACACACTTGTAAGATAACTATCACAAAACAAATACCAAACTCTGACTCTTGCGGTTACCAAGGAGATGCTTGTCAAAGGTTGGGAGGGAGGGATTGTGAATGTTAAACCCTTTTAAAGAAAATGAGTTTCTTAAATCATCACCGCCATTTTAATGGTAAGTTACAATGCGATAATAAAACGTGTAAACGTTTGTTACAAATGTGTGCGTTGATAACACATATTAATTATATTATATGATTTAGTATAGATTTAAAATCGTAAACTATTCAATAGTGCATTGTTAATACAATATTTTAATGTTTGGTAGTGCATTTAAAGTACATACCCATATTTGTAGGCCAAATTAAATAAAACGCATGTATTTCCTCCAACATTCCATACTAAATCAAAACGTCAAAATATTTGACATCTTAACTTAATATCTGCCTGCATATGCACACAAGAAAATAAACGATCGCAAGATGCTGCACAGAACACTTTATACTTTATAGTTTAATTTACATGCGCATTTGTTTGTGACTCAATACAAATAAAAACATATGTTACTCGACATTTAACTCAATAATATGATTAAAAAGCTTGAATAGTTTGAGGTCAATATAAGCAATTAATATACTAGTTATGCTCGATTTGTTGGTGCACACCTTATGCTGTATTAAAAGATAAGCCCTTTTGTCTTGTTTTTACTATTGATCTAACCAAAAAAACTTGACGAGGGAGAGTTGAAGAGTCTTAGTTGCAAAATTAGTACTTAACGCAATCAGGAAACAGTTTCGACCATTAGTCTATACGCACACCATTCCCATTCAATGTTAATTTCAGGATATTCGGGCTTATACGATCGAGTTGTAATTGAATAGTCTGAATTTGATTTATACACAAAAACGGCCGAATCTCTATATGATATGTAAAAGTCAATAAATGAAATTGTTGTTATACTTAACAAATGGTTTTTTTCTTGAGCGAGATATCGTCTTGATATCCAAATGGCAAACACTTCGGTTCAGGGTAGGATAAAAGAAACATTATATCATAATGCATTCGATATTTGAAAACCTCAACTTTGTCAATAGAACAATTGGTTTGTGGTACATTCGTTTCAAGGTAATTAAGGGGTGTTGCGGCAGTTTATTTAACCCAGGATATATTTATAGCAACACCGATTCGCTATTATCACAACCCAATATTTTTGTTATCAGAATCATCACATTTTACAGAGTTGGTTCATAAAACAAATGTCAGTGGTTCGATCCCAGGTTCGGCTAACTTTTTGTTCACATTTTTTTCTTTCTTTGATTTAATTCTTGTTTTATACTGGAGCTCTTTAGTTCTGTTGTTTAAATTGAACAATTTAAAGTTTTTATCAGCAACTTCAAAACATGCCGAAATATGTAAACAAGTCCCTGTAATTTATTGATGATTAAGGTCGAGTTTGATACCGTATTGTCTTATGTTTTTGATTTAATACTGTATTATTGTTGATGTTTTTTGGTAAAATGTTGAGATCCCAGTTAAAATTATAAACAAATTCTAAGGTTTATGCATGTTTTTAGCAATCTATGTACCGGTACTTGGGTTTATCCAAATTGCTATATTTTATGAAATTTGCCGTAACCGTTGTAGTTATGACGCCGTATCGCGTTGTCGTACCTCTCATTGTAACGTAGTTCAGCGGGAGTGTATACATAGCTTGGAATTCAATCTGGGACCAGCTGGATCAAGGTCATAGTTTCTAAAAATAGAAAAACATAGTTCCGCTCAATGGCTTGAGTTTTATGTGGTATTGTTTTGGAATTGCGTATGATGGTAGCCTTAATGCATACCGAACTGTGGATTGCATTTGGGACCAGAACGACAAGGCCAAAATTGTTTATGCTCATTGAATTGAGTTTGGATGGAGATATTGATGTATTCATTAGTAAGATTTTTCTGAAAAAGAATTCAATTGGCAATGGGCAGATATTTGGATGGTATATGGTTCGTGTGTCGGTTTCAGCTGATCATTCATCATCATCAATCCCTTGACCGGATTGGCCGTTGAGGGGAAATGAGGGACGACGATTCAGAAATCCTCCGCCAGTCAGGTCTTTTGTGTGCTGCTGAGAGTAATTCATCCATGGGATTTGATGTATTTGACATGAAAAAGTGCGTATCGTGCTATTCTTTCTTTCTTTATTTGACAATCAATTAACATTTTGAATTCGTAAGTACCAAAATAAGGATTTGACATTGGAATTATTGACTTTTCATTGTTGTAAGTATTTTTCCATACAAGTATTAGTGCAAGGGAGGCAATTCCAAAATGTGGAAAGTATCTAAGTAGTAAGTTTTTTAAATGGTTAGTTATCTTGTTAAATAATTGTTAAATACTATGTATTTTAGCGTTTGTAGTTAAAAAAAATATGAACGTGAATTTGGGGAAATGTATACACAGTTGAGTCGTGTTCTGAGAAAACTGTGCATAATGCATGTGCGTAAAGTGTCGTCCAATATAAGCATGTGCAGTCCGCACAGGCTAATCAGGGACGACACTTTCCGCCTAAGTTGGATTTTGCTAAGAAGAGACATCATTTAAACGAAAAATTCCATAAAAGCGGAAATTGTCGTCCCTGATTAGCCTGTGCGGACTGCACAGGATAATCTGGGACGATACTTTACGCACATGCATTATGCCCAGTTTTCTCAGAACGCGACTCGCAGTGGTTGGTATACGCGCTTCTCAACAAGGAGGTGCCGGTTCGGTCCCCGTTCTCGGAAGCATGTGAGTTTAGTTGGTGGTCACCATGCAGGCAGACGAGATTTCCTTCAGGTACTCCGGATTCTCCCACAACACAAGACCGCAACAAAATTAAAAATATCTTTCAGTAAATAAAAAAGAAATAGCCTAAATTTGCAGCTTTAAAATTCGTCCCAACTGTCGGGAGTCAAATAATTAGGTAGGCGTGCTGGGACGCACTCCGGGTCCTCACATAATGCAAGCTTATATTTGTTAACGTGTTTAAATATGTTTTTTTCTTACTTTGTGCATTCGAGTTTTGCATTAGTGACAAACTAATGATTATAGAAAGCAAAAAACGTGGAATAACAACATGAAATAGTATATATATAATGATAAAATGAATACTGTTTCTCGGTAAAAAAAAACAAAAACAAAAAAAAAATGTATTTCAGCCAGTAAAACGATTCATTCCCAAAGGTTTGCCATGGGGTATTTTCCAAATAATAAATTGTATAATGGAGAACTGTGAAATGCTATTGTTTTAAGGCGTATTTGCCGGCTTGCTCTGGGTGTTATTTTCCTTATAAAATATTCATGTTAGTACTAGTACCTGGTCGTTCCTTCTTCCATCTCGATTCTGACATACATTTACCAATGAAGCTTGCAATAGCGTATTAATGTTTGCAATGCATTTAATTTACCAAATGTATTATTCTTATTTTACAGGCACAATTGGTACTTTACAAGAAAATGAAGCAAGACTTGATTCCAAACCGTATATGTCCTCAATTGGAGCAACATACATCCGATGAGGTCGATCATCGTGTCCTCATTCGAACAACGGTTTTGTGTACTATGTATTCGCTGCGGACACTGCACATTCTTCCAGCGGAGGGGCCGCCGACCATCATTGTCTACTTTGACTAAGAAACTTTATACTTACTAAATTGAGTTCACATGTAAAATGAAAACACGGAACGGAATTTCGGTGACCGGTAGACCTATGTGAATGCCACACACCGACTTGCCGACTACCTGCTCTATTCTTAAAACTACTTAGCAAGACACTGATGACGGGTGGACCCAGCTGATTGCCATAAACCCAGTAGTCTATGTTTTGCTTTCTCACTTCAACATATGACCAAACAATCACAAACAGCGCATGGTACTTCGTGGTCTACCAATGAAGACAAGGCTGTTGCTCCGTGTGTTTGGTACTCTGACCAGACTATGTTGCTTAAATATTCGGCTCTCGTGACAATAGTTTCCAAATCAGCAGGTAGACACCGTTAGTCTGCGCCCCCTCCGCTGATAGAAATTGCAGAGCCCGACTCGAATAAGATAATCAGTCAATTATGTATGGCTTTACCAAATAAAACCAGATACACGATTCTAAACATATACTAGTATACAATTGCATTTCTTGTCGAAACAGTCAGGACAACACATATACAGCATCCTCATAGCATGCAATATCTTTACGAATAGTAAAAAACAATAAACACTGTCTGGCACTTTTTTGTTCGATAGAATGATACAGGTTCAAACCAAAATGGCAAAAGTGAAAGTTAACTGATAGATTTCTGGAACAATAATTATAGAAAACCCGAGGCCAATATTAAACCTACAATAGTGGTCTTTACTTGCAGACTCTGATATATTTGATACTTTTTGTGATCGGAACACGCGATCGTGTGTTGTATATACAATGCCATACATATGCGAAAGAATGCCATGCATTTTATTGCTATGTTTTGAATGAAAAACAGCATGAAAGAAACGTCCATTCTGTTTTAATTTTTTTTTTCGTTCCTAAAATAGTATTAAGTATCGGGTCTCACTTTCTGTTTGTTCACACGAAATTAAGACATAAAAAATAATTTGATATTATATACGTCTTGAAATCATAAATAGACAGCGATTGAGCTCAGACTTGTATTTACTTTACTATGCGTGTACCGATGAATAACTTGTTTCTTTAATGCACACATTTAATCATATTTAGACTATTTGCTATGTTTTACGTATCTGAAACACGGTACGTGTGGTCTGAAAGACTGGCCCATAGTTCGTTAAGTCCGTATACCCATTCATGTAACCCTTATATTTTAATTAATTCCGATTTTTGCTTTGTTATGTCCCACTTCTGACACCATGCGATGTTTGACTAAACATGCCGACGACATGTTGACGGCGTGACTCGCTTTATTTATTCAATGAGCGTCTACCAGATAGTATTGATCAACACAGATCAAGGTTACAAACCAATAAACATTTACGAATGCATGACAGCATTCGATTAATATCGTTGTTGGGATTCACAATATTTCCGTATTCATTGTGACATGTTGTGGCATAATAATTAATTACAATAACTACATAAAAATCACCATATGCCCTGCTTATGAACTATATACCTCACGTTGTTTTTATTTCGCTGAGTATCGGCCCTTTCCGCTAGAAGTAGATGTCTTCTCTGTTATGGAATCCCCCCCCCCAACTAATCACTTTCCCCACAATATTGGCCTTTATAACAAACATCTTCGTTTGAAAATATCATCATCATCATCAATCCCTTGACCGGTTTGGTCGTTGGGGGGGGGGGAATTAGGGGCGACGTTACAGAAAACCTCCTCCAGTCAGGTCTGTTGCGTGCTGCTGAGAGTAATTCATCCATGGGAAGAGATGTCAACTCTTTTACATTGTCCATCTAGCTTTTCCTCTGACGGCTTCGACGTCGACCTCCCACTAGCGTGCCCTGGAAAACAGTCTTGCAAAGAGTCGTGCCTGGTGACTTGTCCAAACCAAACCAGCTTTAGTCGGTTGGCGGTCGCCAGTAGGGGCTCTTGTGGACCAACAAGTTTTGCAGTCATGTTCCGGATGTACTCGTTGGTCTTGTGCTCCGTTCTGGTCAGGGATCGTTCTGAAGGAGACTGTAGTCTGGTGGAAGCGGGTAGTTGTAGAGATCAATGCAGTATTAAATATCGCATGAGCTCAACAACCACAACGATTCTGTTTGTCGGAAACAAACCGATGCGCATGTGTAAATGACGGGAACGCCCCGGGGCCTGTATTCATCAAACAAATCTAAGACTTAAGTTTCAGAATGTAGAATATACTTTAAACAAGAACAGCAACAACAACAACATTTATATTTATACGCATATCAGCATATAAGATTCATTTTGTCAAATCATAATTTACAGATGGGGCGCAATATGTCATCAACACATTAACTTCGTTTAGTCAATAACATGAACTGAAAGAAATGCATAGTAAAGTATGGTATTGCAAACCATATTGCAATTCCATTCTTACAAAAATAAACATGTAAAGGTTGTATCAAAGTTGTTCTCCTTATATTTTATAAAAGGTCAAAATTTGAAACTGTAATTTAAGACACGGTCACGGCATATCTAGTGAGCTTATTTCATATATGTACATATCATCAATTAATATCATCTTAATTATGAGTTTAACAATAAACCAAATATCAGAATTGTGGGGGAAAAAATGGCTCTATGCAAGCATGATGAGACGCATAAAGGCATTAACATTATGGACATCGAGCTTCGCACTTCAGTGAGCCTTAGCCTATGAAGAATAGTGCTCAACATAATTATGTACACTAGTTTTCTACATGAGCCTCGCTCTGTGAAAAGGGGGTTTAATGCAGGGATGACACTTTCCGCCTTAAGTGGATTTTCGTCAGGAAGAGTCTTCCGTTAAACGAAAAATACAATAAAAGCGGAAAATATCGTCCCTGCGGACTGCACAGGCTAATCTGGTACGACACTTTACGCACATGCATTAAACCCCATTTTCTCAGAGCGAGTCACATAACTATGTTCTCTAGTATTCTATATAATGATTGTCACTAATCCCCGTTATTATTATTTACACATTTTATTTTTAGTTTCCGTTCAAATTCATGTAACGGCTGTGTTTACTTTAATTACTATGTACATGTATTTCGTGTATCACTAGTAAACGGCAGGTCAGCACATACACAGTTGCAGGACAAAGGTAAAGGATAGAATCAGATCTGATTGTGAATTGATGCGAAAGATGAAGTCGTGAAGACGCTGGTGGACCTGTAAATAAACTCTGAGATACACACACGTATCACTAGTACAAACATGGATCATACGCGTTGGATGGGTTTATTCAAGGCATGCATTTGTTTATGAAATGGGTCTCTGACCCCTTACACATATAATAATATAATGTAAACAAACATAGGTATTAATATACATTGTGTTTGTCTCATTTTGTTTGGTGTCCAATATGTTTCTTATGGTTTCGACAGTGTTCCGTTATGGCTATTTGTTGTTTCGCATTGTCGTTTCCTCGAATGGTGTTTTCGCGTTCTCTCCCTTGTGTATCCAAAGGTCGAAATCACGAAACAGGATGGGAGATCGCAATTTTATCATTATTGCATCAAATCAATTCAATGTTTCGCTATCTCGCGTCCTGTTTTTGCTACTACGTGCATTTGAGAAACCAATTTCATAAATATAAAACTTGAGAGTGCATAAACATTGGTTAAAGGTGCGAGGAAAAAAATATATTGCGGGTTGGGTGCATTTTTGCGGTTTTAAGTGCATGTTTTGATCGCTTGATGTGACGGTGGTGAACAAAAAACACTACTGTATATACATTAAATCTATCGATATCTCTCGCAACAGCGTTCAGGCAATACATGTATAAGATATGTAGGTATTGCGCTTATTTAATAAAGATGTTTACATGTTTACTTTCATTCAGCACATATAATTTGTGACAATTTATTCTGCCATAAAATTGGAATGTATACTACTTAAGTACTTCGAAAGTATGTGTTGCTACAAAAAGTAACATAGAAAATGTACACATGGGTATGGTTTGCACTCAAATGGAAATACGAAAAACAGATTGAAAAGCGAAAAAAATCGATGTGACTGCATCATGTCTGTCCTTTCTGATTGATAATTCATAAACGAAAATTTATTTCTATTTCTTGTTTGCATGTTTTAGTGTTGAGTTTCGTCTCGCTTATTCATCTATTATGATGTCAAATTTATTTTTGATACAGAAAATAAAAGAAAAGGAAAATGTCATTTTAGTATGTCGTATTTACTACATCGTTTGAAATGTTTTCGTAACGGCTCACATTTAAAAGTCAAACCCCTACACATTTAACCATCATATTTGCCCCTAATGTCATTTAAACTTTTCTTCGAGAACTTTTTATACATTAAACAGATGGTACATTGTCGAGGTGAATTCAGGTAACAAATAAAAGTCCATAAACCCCTCGAAAAATAGCTAGCGGGTCCCCATTAACAAGACCATATAATTTTAAAATCAATATTCCGATAAAATCGCTGGTAAATCAACAGGTTTCATTGCCCCTTTTCTCTCCCTTCAGCCCTTTAATGATTACTTTCCCATTGTCCGCTTATTGCAAATTAATGACCCATTCGCGCACATTTCCTTGTCTCATATTGTTAACGTGCTTTCCATTTATAACTGCGCTTTCAACAACACGTAAACAGGATAAAGCGCGAGCATATAAATATCATTGTAAATCCAAAACAACGAATTCGAAAATAAAACATCAACCGCGGCTCGACTTCAAAACAGTCTGTTTGAAGGATTAGTTGATAATGTACTTATTTTTCTGTGCGTTTAATTGATAACAGTCTGTATTTTGTTTACCGAGACGCAAGGTCGGGCGATTACGTATTTGCGCGTCACCGCTGTGGGAGTGAATTCTGACACGTGCTATTTGATACTCAAGTGACTTAACGACTCGCTGAAATGTAAATTGCAGACGACATATGAAAGTTTCAGTGCATGTCATACAATGAGCGCGCGATAAACCAATGAATATGTTATTTTACTGTGTTACTATTTAGTTGATATTTTATAAGTTAACAACTAGTTCAAATTTAACTTACAAGGAAATAGCGAAGTTTGAGTGTTCGCATTCTAGCCAATGTTTTCTATAGACCGAAGAAGATATTGTGTGTACAGTATGGGAACTGTTAATTAAGCTTGGATACTTAAGTTGGATTTGTACACCGAAATTTTTTATTGTGGAGCCTGGACGCGGCAATGGGACAGCTAAGTCTCACGTCACTTACGATGAATCATAAGAGAGTGCCGTCTTTTGGACGTTTCCACAGACTTAGTATGGTTAGGAGATCTCGGAATGGTAGGTGTAATTAGTTTAAATAAGTTATGACATTTGCTAGATAGACAGATAGACTTTTTTCCTGCATTCATGAAGAGCATAACATATAATACAGATTACAAACAATTAAATACAATCGAGTAGATACACATACAAGAGATCAAAATGAAGCAACTCAATACAGATTATTTACAAAAATAAGTAACATAACTAGAGTATATATAAATAAGAGGTCAAAGCAATTCCTCGTGGCAATATCATATGAGTAAGACAGTTCAGAGAATCAGAGGACCCAAAAAATGAATACAATTTTAAATGTTATCTTGTAATTTAAATATAATGCAAGCCTTATCGTTTACATACTTGTTTTTCTTAAATGTTTACCATATTTCTGTTGGGAAATATACGTCATATCGATGCAGTTGTACTGTATTCTTTTTTGTAACCTCTTCATCACAAATAAAGTACTTCTAGGGAAACAATCAATATTTTGATATAATCAACAAATATAAAGCACCTCTGTATTGTCTGTTCAATGATTAACGATGATTATACACCTTAACGATGTTTATATCTTGCAACAAATGAAAGTACCACTACTACTATTTCAATGAAATACACAACCAAAACGAACGTAGAACATTTCCCATAACGCTCATAACCGAGTCAAATAGAATTAATATTGCTGAAAGGGATCATATAATAACGCGGTAAATAAAGTAACATTACTTTCATACACACAAAACATCCAACTTTCATCGTGAACCGTGTGGAAACATAGCAACGACATTCAACATCTGTTTCGCATTTCTGTGTTAAGATAGGGGTCCGCCGCGGGGTTTCAACACTCCTACCAACATCAGTTGCTGGTCATAGTTAAAGGCGCTTGTCTATGTCAGTTAAACAGGAGCATTCATAACTATCAACTATGATGATGATGATGGTGTTGATAATTATTTTTGGTGGTGGTGTGATGCTGATGATTTACTGATCATTTCTCTCCGTCATCATGTTCATAAAAATGGATACTACAAGTATACCCGCTATCGACTAATTATCGGATACCCTTGTTATTTGGAGGATGAAAAAAAAACATTTCGACATTTGAGTAATTGCAGAATTGGCAATCAAGTTTTTAATTTGGTGATTAAATTTGTCAAACAATTTGACATGAGAGTAATTGCATATCGGGTAATCAAGGTTTTAATTGGGTGATTAAATTTGACAAACTATTCGACATTTGAGTAATTGCATAATTGGCAATCAAATTTGAGCGAACAGGGCCAGGAAGCGCCATCGATTTATAATAACTTGCGAATAGCTGTTAATTAATTCCTGGCAATCGTCCCGACTAAACAATGTTCTATGCATGTAAGATGACCAAACGAAAAAAGAAATACGGTATATTATTAAATGTACGAATTATTATTTGTTTATAGATTATTCATAATAGATTATTTCTAATTCAAAACCCTCGTCACTAACACAACAATCCTTCCCAAACAAGTTTCTACATAGTATGTAAGAGTTTGGCTTTCTATGGTTAATTTAAAAAACGCACTTCGTGTGTTTGAATAAGAGAAATAAATAACAATTGTACGTTTTGTTGCATGTTTTTATTGCCATTGACAATTGCTCGAAAACGTCAACACACTTTATGTTCGGTGATAAAATGGTTTCTAAAGCATTGATTTCGGAAAGGCGTAAGGAAATAGAATTAAAAAGGATTAATATTAAAAGCAAACAATTGTGTGAATGTTACACTATTAAACTATTGCATAACAATGTGTATTGTTTATTCTGCTTTTGCCACCTGCCGATGCGATATTACAGCAGAGTAATCAAAATATCTTTAATTTTTACTTGTATAATTATTTTGTTATTGCTGGTCGAATTTACACACAACATATTACAAAGAATAGTTTGTTTATGCTAGAAATCTTGGCAGTCTTATTTTAAAAGAAGCAGACGTTATCAGTGTCACACATATAACATGTATTTGGGCTAATTGGATGAGGTACATTCGCTAATTGACTGATTATAATTAATAAATTAATTAGGAAGATTCCGTTACGCGATGATTAGGTGAGATAACACTTGTAATTACATTAATTACAAGTATCACTATTGTAAATAATAACAAGTAATTTTTTTTTTTGTGTTGGATAAATTGACGGAATCGTGCAGATTTGTATCATTAACTTTGATGTTACAACTTTGAGAACTAAAGGAGATATTAACGACGCTTGATAAAATTGAAAAACAAATTAGTTATTGCGTGTGTTTAGATGTGGATAATTATACGATTTGAAATATATATTTATTGGTAACGTATTGTTTTGCATATTTGTATACGTTGATTTTATTTAATTGTTTGTCGCATAATCAGGGTACAGGATCAACGGGGTTCACATGGGGTTTACGCACGGGCTGGACAGAACGTGAACACTTTATTTTTGCAAATATATCGAGTTATTGAAATACATTTTGCAAAAAAAAATAGTGCATAAAAAGACAGTTGTTCTTGCAGTTTGTGCCGATATCTTAAGATTTAAGAATAAATCCTTGAAAACGTCTGAAATCGGTGACAAAATTTCACGTTGCTTGCAGCATAAAAGTGTACATGAAAGCTGGATCTATCAATATGTTTATATATAGATCTTTGTTTTGGAGATGCGCTAAGAGAGACACATTGCTGTTGTCGAAATCGTAATAGTGAGGTCAACCGGCTATTAAACTTGACCGGATGAATAACTGAACTTTCGTTATCTAAATTAACCCACAATCTGTATTGATATATTTATATAATTAAGAGTCAAAGGTTTCCTGAACTTGGGCGTAAGGAGTGGATAACCCAGAGAATGTCCGTCTTTTTAATACTACTACTACTAATAATAATAATTTCGTAATAATAAAATTCTCGTCATCATTATCATAAGCTTTTACTGTCTTGTTACGTCTCGTCTTCCCCTTATCCTTTTCAGATTCCTCTTTCTCAGTATCACAATCATCATCATTACCGTCATCATCATTACCGTCATCATCATCATCATCATCATCATCATCATCATCATCATCATCATCATCATCATCATCATCATCATCATCACCACCACCACCACCACCATCATCATCATCATCATCATCATCATCTCTACGCTCCAACCACTAACCAACAGCGCTATTGTAGTTATTGTTTATTTTATTTAAATTACGCGTGAGTACACTGCACTCGATCATGCAGTGTTTACATTATTCCGGTTTGCACTTTCACCCTATATTCTGTTCACCTCATCGGATAACCGATCTAAGCATGTCGTCCGCGATTTCTCCACCAGTCACACTACGTAAGAGTTCAATTGTTTATCTTCATAAAGTATGGGGTGCAATTACGAACAATTTTGATAGTGATAACACTCCGTATGACCGATGTAACATTGCATTATAATACAACTATATGTATGGTGGCATTTGAATAAGAATGTTATCGTGGCAGTGACTTATGTTTTCGAAATGCTTTGCATTATTGTTAGTGATTTAAAATCAACATTTTCTCGAATCCGGTAGAAATACAAACGTCTTTGTGCACAACCCGGACTTACTAGAAGTAACACTTCACGGAACGTCGTAGTTAACCAACCAGTGATTTCATTTGATGATTTGTGCGGTGAACTGAGCGGAGCTTATACAATGTAATATTTCATGTTTTTAACATTCTTGGTTATCATATTTAACACTGTGTTATTAAATGGCATTATTTTTTCAAAATGAACTTTATGTCTGAAAGATATGTAACTCAAACGCAGCAGTACTATGGATAAAGTGACCGCCTAGCGACTGAGAGGTTGTGAATCCGACATAAGGTCTCGGCACTGTCTCAACAACCACATGTCTTTCGAGACAATCGCTGTCATAATGAACTAGCTCATAAATCAATGAAACACGTATCCGGAAAAGAAAGAAAGAAATATTATTGCGTAGATTTTGCGATAGTTTTATCAATGTGAATATTTCTACTCATGCGCGTTTTTCAATTCCAGATTCGTTCAAGCGGCGCACGAGGGCGACTAGCTCGCTGCTACTGAAGCGAACGAACACAATGACGGACGGGGGAGTGCAGCTCAGTGGCTACATAGACATCAAACAGCCCGCCAAGGTCAAGGGCAGGAAACTCAAGGTGCGTATACTGATGGTGATGATGATGAACACCACTGCCACTACCACTACAACTGAGAAGAATACGAATAAGAATAAGAATACAAATAAAAATAATTATATTATAATTAGTGTAGTAATAGTAATAAACACATTCTCTTAACACGGACGAATTCAGCTGCAGCACTTTCATGCAAAAGGAAATCGAAATTCGGCGAAAACAGTATTTTCTCTACACACTGTCAGGCGGAGCAAACATAGTCCTTATCAAACAAAAGTTTTAGTTTATATTGCCTGGTCAGTTCTGGACACGGCGTAAGGGTCACTCTAGGTTAAGGGCCGCCAGGCTCCCCGGCTTCACCACAATCTGCCACCTGGGATTAGGGGTCTGCTCTTTGATGGGGGTAATTAGCGCGGATTAGGGGTCTGGAACGGAATTATCAGCGACGTGCCAGACACGGGGATTCGGCGCTTTGGGTATTTGCAAAAATGGATTTAATCGATATAGATTAAGGAATTATAGTTTTGTAAATACATGTCCACAGTGTATATATGTATTTGACTCCAAAAATCAGTTCAGAATTTAGCACGTTATCATTAACCGACGATAAGTTGATTATTTTTATTACGGTATCATCGAAAGAATCCGATGTCGGTCCTTTGTGTTTTAGCTAGCTTCAACTTGTTGATAATGGCTGATTATGAGGTCATTCACACGGTGATTGTTATTAACCTAGTCGCCATCAGCGACAAGTACTAGAATAATGGGGGTTCATACCATATTGATGGACTTCCAATTAGAACAGCTTGTGTAACCTCAGTAGCTTTTGTCCAAATTACAGCGCAATCAATGTAACAATCGAAATGCAGGTACGATAGCGCCAACCTTTTACTTCTGTTTGTTTAGGGCGAAACAAATGTAAAAGTCTAAAGGGTATGATATTTCCTCCTTTCTGCTGATTACCTCCCTTTAAATGCCAAACTTATTTTACAAATAGTTTTACAATTTGGTGGATCTATGTACAAATGAAGAGTTTTATTGAAACCTGTAAGGGGGTAGGGCATTTTCCTCCCCTGAGGTGGTTCTTAAATCACACCCCTGTTAAATAGAACAACGCCATATCTTATGTCAAAACACATGTGGGCGAAACAAATACAATTTCATAAGCTTCACTTATACACTTTATTTGTATTGGCCTATTTTATTTTTCCAGTCATGGAAGAAAAAGTGGGTCATTTTGCAAGAAATGTCTATTCGCTCCGCCGGCGGTCGGTCGGCAGCCAAAGTGGACGTCTACGCCAACGAAAAGACGTCACAAGCGTCGCCGGCAGACAAACACACGTTCATACTGGAGTTCGTGACGGAAGTGCGCACGGCGAAGTCGAAAACCCGCGACCACGCCTTTGAGGTGGTGGAGAGCGAGCCGGTACTACTGTTGTCAGGGGCGACGGAAGTAGAGTCACAGACCTGGGTTTCGGCGCTCATGAAAATCTTCTGGCCTGAAAAGAAACAAATTGGTAAGTTATATGTTTTTTATGAGAATGAATGATTATTATTAACACGTGTATTTTTATATCTGCGTCTTAATGACGTCTGTATAGCAAGAACACTCGTCGACGATTTCTTTTAAAGAATTTAAAAAGAATGAAACACGAATTTACCCCCTTTATCATGTTCCGTTTTACCATGATTATTGTTTTCAATGTTTTACGTCCATTTTTTAATCTACAACGTCTTTAAATATAATGAAATTATAGCTTTGAACAATCAGCTCGAAGAAACCCATCCTAGTGTGGGTAATAACCACTCTGCATCAGCAGACGATTTATTGCTTAAATCAGTCTCACGGAGGATTCCGGAAATAGTCGATGCATCACGATTGGGTTATAACGTCCAGAGTCAACTAATATTTTGTTTTCCCATTTACAGGAGACTGCTTTCCCGTGGCTATTCTATCGAACGAGCACACGCGGCGTCTCGTGCTGCACGGGGAGTTCATTATGGCAGTGAGCACCGAAAGCGTCTGCATCCGGTCGGAGGCCCATAACTCGTACGAGTGGTCCCTTAGCACACTCAAGCGCTTCCACGTGGAGAAGGACGTCATGGAACCGGAAGTAGAACTTCTCGTCATTGAATCCGGACCGTAAGTAGTTTTACTGTTTTGTTTTGTTTAAGCATAAGCGAAATCTTGAAGTCAGCTTTTGAGCAGGTAATTTGTAGCCGGATTTCTTCATATTACAATCAATAACATAGGCCGTTTATTAAAATGATGATTATACTTTAATTATTACAACACCAATTGTGCATGTAGTTTTTGAATGCAATGCTGCATTAGTTATTGCAAAGCTTACAGTCTTATAGAATATTATATAAAGTTTAAGAAATTTCAATTTTCTGCCATTTTAATTTACCCAAACTTACCACAAGATATTAAAAAAAAAAAAACATAATTAGTATACATTTGTTTATTATCTTTTTAAGGAAATCCGAAAGCGGTGAAGCCATATTCAAATTTACTTCTGAGAACGTCGGGAAAATTCTAGATTCAATCAAACAGAATATTTTCCTCGCCATGAAGCAGAAACAATCAAAATCAAACGTGTCCCCTAAACTTCGTCAATCCGTGACCAGTCAGTTAAGTACCGAAAGTGACGTCAGAGCACGCGCGGATACGGGCTCCAGCGTGGAACAGCGATTTAAAGAATTACTGGAAAGCAATTCATCGGGATCCAAACTCCTGCCCGGGAAAATGACCCAAGCCTCTGAGGCCATGCCGGAAGTTGACGACGAGAGGCCACCGGCGCTACCGAAGAAGAAGAAATCGATTGTGACGTTTAACCAGTCACTGATAGCGGACTCAAAACTGACAGTTGACCTTTTGTCAACCCCGAATGAACTAGCAGTCAATGAAACCGATAGTTCCGACTATCACAGAATTGAGCTGAACACTCCGCACAAATCCAAGCCATTTGCGAACATTGTAAGTGCCTTCACAATCGCGAACACAGACATCGGAACTACGAGAGTGCTTCTTGATGAACGCGGTTATAGCCACGTGGACATTTCCGACTGCAAGCCGGTCGTGGTTGACAGTGAAAAAGGTCGCTCAGTGTCTAATGGGTCCTCTCATTCGTCAGTCTCATTCCGCTCCGTGTCCGTAGGATCCCGCGACTCCGGTATTCTGAACACCGGAGCGGATAATGTGAACTCGGAGCCAACTGAGAAATGGAGACAATCCCATCGTTCAACAAACTCGTTCGATAGTGCAGTGTCGACGTCGTCAGCAATGGACCAGATAGATATGTCAAAAGCGTTTGTGTCTAATAGTTCGAATTTGACAGTAGAGATCGAAGAAATTGAAGTCACTGCTGCCGAATTAGAGGCGTCATCACATTACGGCGAGATCGACGATGAGTGTATTCAGAAAGAGACATTAAAGGGAGAGAACCTCTATGCGGATATTCCAGCTGGACAAACGGGTACAGCGAAATTAATCATGAAACGCAATTTAGCTGGAAACACGAAGGTGTCTTCTAACGGGTATGAAGACATTAAAAATGTTGTGCGGAGGAAAAACCTCGCGAAGCACCTTGGAATGGATCCTGCGGTCGATCCTTCATCCGTGGCTCCGTCACTTCCGGAAAGGCCGGCGTCCAATCGTCTTCAACGTAAGAATTACTCGACGGACAAAAAGCGGTTTACGCTGCCATTTAGAATCAAGCGAGATAAGAAAACGCGCGACAGGGCGCCGAGTATATCTTCGTCGTCGTCGTCGGGGGGATCGGAGACGGCCGACAAAAATGAGTTGACATTAAAAGCGTGGCCGCTCGGAAATAAGTCCACCATTGTTGACAACGATGACCTGTATCATCCAATAGCCATTCAGCGATTCCTGACGGACGACGACGGAACTGTGGGATCGAAGAAGAGGGAACGCAGTTGCTCCCTGAACCTAAATAGTGATATAGCACTGAAGAGGCCATCGGTGGGTGCTACCAACAAAAAGAACGCCACGTGGACACATAGTCGTAACGGGTCCATGCAGATTGACACTTTCAGTTATGATCAAGAAATCTCGATGTTGAACAAAAGCGCCATGAAAGGAGGTGATCTGTCCTTTATGCCAGATCTGTCGTGCCGAAACAATCCGAATGAGACTGGTTCAGGATTCAACGAAACGTCAGTAGACAACAGCTTTCGTTATGAGGACGATGACGAACCAATCTATGCGGAAGTAGAACCGATCCGTAGGTCATCCGTCGATATTTCAGAAGAAAACCCGTTCCCGAATCTGACCACGTGGTTACCTCATGACGTCAGCGACTTAGCGGAAGTCAGCGAACTTAACGAAACTGTGTTTGAAAACCGGACATTATTGGAAACTAAGCAAGGACACGATTTATTTAATCAGGGCTTTGTTGAAGAAGTTGAAAAGAAAAGCGAACGAACGTTTGTTAATGACACTTTGACACCCAGTGAAAACATATTAATAGACATTTCAATGTCAGATGCTGCCCAAAATAACACTGTTGCGTTTGATATGTTCAGCCTTGGCGTTTGGTCAAATGTGTTAAGCTCTCAACCTTTGATTCCGGTGTCCACCAATGTTAGTCATAATCTTTCACAGTCAGTGTCGCATAATTTATTACCAGTCCAATGTACCGGAAGTGAAAGTACATTTGCACAAGCGCAAGAAGATGTGTATATGGATATGAGTACCTGTAATAATGAAAGTATTTATGTTATGCCTTCGAAGTAAATTATATATCGGAGCTGAAATGGAAAGTGCTAATATATACTAGTGTTAAAATCATCATGTGACTCGTCATATAATTTTGTGATACTAACAGTAGTGTTTGTTTTTATGTGTAAGATACAGTTATGTTTAATAATGCACGCACAATCATTGTCTTGTTGTATATCAATACTCAACATTTACTTATGCGTTTAGTGTTATTTGAATGCTAATATTGTACATATTTTACCGTAATCAACAACTTTTGATTATTTAAATTATTTAAAAGTACGGATATTCGTTTCTAGAACCTATCACGTGCCAAAATATACCTTAGTTGAAACTGTTAAGTTTACACAATGTTATGCAATAAAGCATACAAATAAATGTTTATGCTTGTTATTTTTAAGAGAATAATGCATTCTCTGTTGGGCAGTATTTCTGGTTTTGATCATTTTTACAAAAGACATTTCAAGACGTTCAACACATTCTAAGTTAATAACTTTAAAACGTGCTTCAAATCTGCATGCATTCTCACTACAAAATATGTTTATTAGTTATAACAATCAGACGAATTGAACATCCCTGACCTACGAAGTGACACGCCTTTCGTAGCCATTTTTGCCACTTCAGGCGAAGGTTTGTTTTAAAATGGTCAGACTGTATGTTAAAAAGCCGTGTCTGAAACAAAAAAGTAATCAGTAAATAAAACGCTCTCTGAGAACAGGGGGTTTAATACATGTATGTTAAGTTTCGTCCCAGATTAGCATGTGCAGTCCGCACATGTTAATCAGGGACGACACTTTCCGCCTTAACTTGAATTTTGTCAAGAAGAGACTTCTTTTAAACGAAAAAATATCATAAAAGTGGAAAGTTTCGTCCCTGATTAGCCTGTGCGGCTAATCTGGGACGGCACTTTACGCACATGCATTACACCCCCTTTTCCCAGAGCGATGCTCGAATAAATGTGTATCTATAAAAAGTTTTACTTAGTTCTAAAAGGTAGCGACTTCAATAAGTTATCACCATAGGACTAATTTAAAAACTCCATGCGTTATATAGCAGGAAAATCAAAGGGGATAACTCACTTACGTTCAACCGATTTTCATTTTTTTTCCAGTTCTGTAATTGTTATGTAATTCCCTTCAAAATAATGTATAACATCTATAGATTATCCAAAAAATATTTATTAATTGAAGTCGCTATAAAAGGTGAGCTATTCTTGTCAATGACCGACAGTAGTCACCATCCATCTTCGTCGGCGTCGTCGTCGCCAAGAAGTTACTTCAATCGTGTTTTCATCTGAAACCGCTTGGAGAACATTAACACCACTTGGCATGTATGTTACTTGTGTGGAACTCTATAACAATTTCTAATATTTTTGTTTTTCATTTAAAAACAACATGGCCGCCGGTGGTCGGAGCCAGTTTTACCCTTGTGATGATCATGTAAATCAAAGCGCGGAAGTCACCGCGACTGTTTGCTATTTATCGTTATATAAGGCACATAAAAATCTTCAAATGAGATGTTTCATGCCAACGAAATTTAGACCGCTGGTTAAAACGGTCTTTGCTTCTCCCATAGATCATGTTTTTTCCTTCCAAAAACCACATGTTTACCGAGTGCTGTGCAAATTGTTTGCACACTAGGTATTGTGTACTTTGTCACATACGTAACTTAAAACACGATATCCTCCAAATAAATCCATCTTCTGTGTATTTTCAACTTTTGGGTTTGTGGATGTGATATGTTTTTTTCATTATTACAAGTTTTTCTTAATTCGCGTTCTGTTTTTTAAAAATGTGAGTTCTTTTTTAAATGAGATGAACAACCTAGGGTCATCATGACGCGTTTGTTGTTAAATCCGTATTTATTATTTTCATTGGTTAGCTTCGAATCACCATGTCATTATTGACATCAAACTATATATTACGTCCAATTATGAAGAAGTATAACGCTGTTAGGTAAATGTTCAATAATAGCACCTCATAAAACAAAGCCTAGAAAATTGCGTCTCTTTGTGGTTACCTTTTACTGCACACCGATCCCTTTTTTGATCCGAAATAAATATATATAAAAAAAGACCTATGCAACTTTATGTTTATTGGGCAGAAATGACAAAGATGTTTTCTATTTATATATGTAAAAAGTAAACATGCCAAACGCATGGTGGACATTTTTTAAGACAGGGCAACCCTTTATGCGGACTCGGTCAAGATAATATACACGGCCGTTAATCGGTGGCACCACCTTTTTAAAGATGCATCAATAAAAGAAAATATGTAAAACCTACAGACCATTAGATTTCTCAATCGTTTAGTAAGAACTTCCCGTCCTTAGCGCTAACTCGGAAGTATCATTGGCTGGTTTATTAATGCTTCTCCTAAAAGAGGTGGAGCCATTGATTAACGGCCGTGTAATTAGTGCATTATATTCATTAGGTTCATGAATCGGACAAACGCGTTGATTTTTAGTGAAGACACACTTTTTGTTCAATTTTACATTGGGGTATTGGTTTTGGATGGTCAGGGCGCAGTATAAATCTCAACCTATAATATCAATGGGATACGATTCTGAGAGGGATTTATAAAGACAAGACAACGTTGACAAAGAACGAGCAAAATACAACACGATCAACAATGCATACAAATACTTTACGACCTAATTACATATGTGTACCTTGTTACTCCATCCAACATACTGGAAGCAATAAATGATTTACGATAAACATTAATTCAGTTAGATACATGGAGCCTACATTGTTTTAATCACGCGAAAAGAACATGACTTGCTATATGATTTATTTTTTATTTCATATATACATTTTTATAAACTGTATGCGTTTCGTTAAATGAACAGAATTCAAATTTACAAATGTAGAAATACCAGAGTACAGACAATGGAAAGTTAACACATATGTGAACACAATAATAAAATTTGAACAGTAATTGCTAATAACGCGTCCCATGATATCGGCCCGAGCCCGTATTCACCAACCCATTCTAAGACTTAACCCATTTATGCCTAGTGGACTCTCCCATCCTTCTAAATCGGATCAATTTATTTCCAAAATTATATTTAGAATATTTCTTGCAGAAATTCCTTTAAGCAAACAGCGCAGACCCTCATGCGGCGTCATATCTGGGTCTACGCTGTTTGCCAAGGCCTTTTTTTCTAGACGCTAGGCATAAATGGATTAATATCCTGAATATAATGTTCGACATGAAAAATGATGTAGATAGAGGCAGTTAATGCCAAGTTTGACTCAAAATTAAAGCAATTTGAATATTCCAATTTAAAGAATATTCTTTATTCTTAGACTAAAGAGTAAGAATTGTTTGGTGAATACGGACCCGATGTTGGCGTATGATGGCAGTACCTAACGCGTAAGCTAATCTATATTTTCATATCGACGTGATGTCGGGCCGAGAATTTTGAATATCGGGAAAATTGCGTTGAAATGACGGCATTATGCAGGTGTTGATGTCGGGCCGACATTGCGCCGTGTTGCAGGTCCGATCTCGGGCCGATATGTAAATCTAACTGTTTGCTGGGCGTCTTATTAATATTTTGATCCATCGTCCGCTGCTTCCGCAGAAGCAGACTGTGTCGAAGACTGCTCTCGGCGCTCCAGGAAGTGACGTACACAGAAGAACTCGTGACCGGCAAACACAATCATGCATAAGAACCCGAAAACCTGAAGACAACCAAGCATAGACATAGTTTAGATAGCTCAAAGTCGAATATTTCATAAGGCATAATGAACATGAATGCGAAACCTTCCCCAAAAAGTGAAACCGGCAACATATTTTTTTTCTTATATTTATTTGCCAATGTGTAGAAATAAATGGAAATGTTTTGATGGGTAGCATGGACATTTTGCTTCTTTGGTCTATGTGAACTATTGCATATAACTTGATTTTGCTTGCGCAGATTTGGTTTAATTCAGACATGTACTGATAATTTACTTGTTTTGTTTAATTTTATTGGTTGTTTTGTTATGTATGTGACATAAGAAAATCACGCGATAAATACTATTTCTTTTCCTGATACATTCACACACCACACGAGCATGTAGAGGTTTCTTTAAATGAAAATAAAACATTTTTCCACAAACAATGTTTTGTTTTTTTACAGATGTAAAAAAAAATTGCCTACCAGATACATGTATTGGGTTCTATTTTAGCCCAGCTCTGTGAAAAGGGTCTGCACAGTCTAATTAGGGACTGCCGTTTCCGCCTTAACTGGATTTTCGTCAAGAAGAGTCTTCCTTTAAACGAAAAATACGATAAAAGCGGAAAGTGTTGTCCCTGATTAGCCTGTGCGGACTTCACTTTACGCACATGCATAAAAAACCCTTTTCACAGAGCGAGGCTCATTTGTTTTTGTTAAAGGTTTTGCGTAGGACCTTTTTTCGGAGATCAGATGGTCGAAATCAATATTTGTGTGAACTCCCGAAACTCTTCAGCCCCTCAAAGGGGTTTCAAATTACATTGCTTATGTATTCAATGTCTTCAACTTGTTTTAATAGGAGCATAAGTTGCACTAAAGNAGAAACGACTGTTGGAAATTGTTTTGCAAATCTCTCCCGTGTTGTAGGCGTTAGTTACGCCTTTAAAGCCAACTTAAGTGCAATTGTCAATACATTACGGTAGAGTATCAGTGAATATGATGTTACATAGTGTATTAAATGTATTTTTGTAAATTGAAAAAAATATAAATAATATAAGAGTATGTTGTTTTACAATCTTGGTGAACTTTGCTAAAATGATCTCGGCGATTCTTATCTTATTTATTATCGGCATAATTGCATGAGACTCTTACCGGGATGCATTAACAGTTACAACACATATAATACATAGACTGTCATATATAGTGTATTCGGTTGTTTATGTTACATCATGTCATTTGGAACAAATATAAACGGTTGTATGCGTAATTGATAATTTTTAATTGAAATGGAAATGTATTCTAAATGTTAACTCATAAACGCCCTTTAATCTTTACAAGCATTTCATGAAACGAGGAGTTTGCACTACGATGCACTTCATATATTTAGCACTGTTTTGATCGGACCCATCTGTTTGATATTATAGTTCATACAGCTGGGACTTTTGTGTTTGTTAGCGTTTCAACATTAGATTTCCATCAACATATATAACAGCTAAAATGCCACACATTCATGTAATACATTAGATAACATACGATGTCGAAATAGAGTTTATTTTGTAGCATGTTTTGTTTTAAAATCTTCGTTCTTTGTCTCGAAAACTTTATTTACTTTGGATTAGGTTTAGTACAATATATATTCCACTGAGCATTATTCTGTACTTGAATTTTATTGTCAGGATGTCAGTTAGTGCGTAGCTATATTAAATTGTGATCCATTTCTATTGAAATAACATATAAATCAGGTTGTATCAACATAACTTCGTCCATATTTGTTACCTTATTTATCATCATTATCGCCAACGTGTATGTTCTTATCATCATACATCGTCATTATCATAGCCTGTCGTCATTATCTTTGTAGTGTAGCAAATAACCTATTCATGTATTGACAATCATGTTGGTTACTTTTTACAGTGTTTTATTGCATACTGTTTATTGACTAACATTTTCACCGTACGGTCCCTGTCATTGTTTATTCGTAATGCAATAAACATTTTTCTTTGCGCATTTGTTACTTACATAATAACCAACAATATAAGCAAAAACTTTTATCATCATATATAGTTGTGTATGCTCCCGAAGAAGTGTACATGGTAGTCGCACATTAAGTCATTGTGTGGGTGTGTGTGGGGGTGGGGAATGTTCGATCCCTCCAGATTTCGAGTCACTGTAACCTTTACATCCATTGAAGGGATATTTAGATAATTTCGGATTATTACATCCCATGAACTGACCTTGTGTCGCGTACAACGTCCATGCTCTTCTTTGAAAGCTCAAGGTCACACGTAAAGGTCAAATGTCATACAGTTTCGTATTCAGTAACTGTGTTATGTCTGTGACGATTTTAAAATTATTTCTGGTCATAAATAGTATTTCCCATTAGCAGACGATGTGTCGAGTATACCACCCTTGCTTCTCTGTGACTTGTCAACTTAAAAATTCAAGTCAAACATTTTGACTTTACTATTCTGTTACTTCAAGATTAAGGAAGAATTAAGAATATTAGTTTGAAATATTATTCCCATCGTGACCATTAGGTGTGCATGGTCGAAAAGGCTTACCATACGTGAAATGTCAATTTCCGTTCTGCTTTTTAGCTCACCTCATTTATCGTGAGCTTCTTGGACAGCGTGTTGTATGTCGTCCGTCAGACCGTGCGTGCCTGCCTGAGACCGTTTACGTTTTCTATCGACTTCCATTCCTGTTCATTATTCCCGGGACACGACTCTGAACGTTTATGGTAACACGTGAATGACGACGAAGAAGCCGGTGATAACAATGCTGCTGCTGCTGATGCAGATAATAATGATATTGTCGAAACGAAAATGTAATAGACTAAAGCGCGTTCCGTTGCATCATGTTATTTGGTGTGGACCAAAGCGGGAACGTACTTTGGTGCTAAGCTGTACTAGACCTTAGTGCAGGCACTTTTCAAACCCAACCATGTTTCGTATACACATTTGTAATATTTAGAGTGATTTTGGGCTCCTTGCGTTACGTACATGTATCAATTATTCAAACAATGTAAACGTTTATTGGCAATTGCATATAACTTCCTAGTATTAACACACCTTTATAGGTTTTTGGTATATTTTTGTTTTAAATATAAGTTTTATACGCACTTAAATTAGGAAAAACAGGAATATACACGAAAGAACATTGTCTATTTGTAACCAGTTTGTTTAGTTAAAATTTGTTGTTATAAGATATGTTTTTGAAATAGAACAAGAGATGTGTTTGTCAGAAACGCAATGCCCCTACTGCGCCGCTTTGATTGTTTTTGACCTTTGACCTTGAAGGATGACCTTGACCTTTCAACACTCAAAATGTGCAGCTCCGTAAAATACAAATGCATGCCAAATATCAAGTTGCTATGATCAATATTGCAAATGTAATGACCATTTTTTGAACCTAAACGCAAGTGCGACGGAATTTCAGAAGGATAGACATACAGTCGGACGGACAGACGGACAGACGGACAGTGTGATCGCTATATGCCACCCTACCGGGGGCATAAAAGGTGCTCTTATTCTACAACAAGGATTAGGATATAGGTATAATGCCGATGTTGTGTATGTATTACGGTACACAGAGGTAAAGGTTTATAACATGATGGTTATTATAAGAAAACAAACCTGGGATTTACGTTTTCATATTTAGTAGCAAACACTAGAAAGGTATTAACGAATGTTTAACCATATTTGATATGGTAGGGTTGATCCATTTTTTCATGAGAAATGGGCTATGTTTAACATCATTTGATGTGGTAATCCTGAAATATGCCACTTTTACTCTATCGTGAATTTAACAATTCAAATAAAAACATGGTAAAACTTCACCTGCTCTAGCAGGGGAGAAGCCATATTTAGCAGATGATCCTTTATGTATCGATACTGTTAACAATCTGCAATACAATCTGATACTGCACAAACACACTAGGCATATAACATACGCACGCAACAAATGCAACAGTAAATAAAACCGGGATATAAATCGTAAATCGTGTTGCGTACGAGCTGCATTAATGCAAAAGGCATGTTATTTCTTATTAATGACGCATGCCAATGACTCATTAAGGTTGCAGCAGCAATGTCGATGAGAACATGTTTATTATGAAACTGGAGTTCCCCACGTTCTCGTCTAAGTATAAACGGAACGGCTTGTTGCAGAGTTTCCTGTGCTGTTTGTATTTTGTCTGAATATGCGAACACATTATGCAAAACAGCGGATGTATAATAAAACCACTCCTAATGCTTAGAAAGTAATTGATTGTAAAGTTCCTTTCTGATCTACAAAAGATGAATAGAAACATCTGCTTTAAAAAATATGTTTTTAAACTGTGTGATATCGTTTGCCCATTTAGTTTGCGGTTCATGAGCGTATTATTTGATTATTAATTACTTATACATTTGATTACGTTGCTGTTTTTTGTTATTACCTATTTATATGTGCTTGTTTTCGTATTATTTGCACTTGTAAATCGTCCGAAGGTATGTAATCGCCACAAACATGCAATTGAACCACAGTGATATAAAAAATAAAAACGCGCATTTGTGCATTCGGTTGAGTTGCCGGCATGCAGAACATTGTTTCAGATAAAATACATATTTGGTTAATTGTAAACTGCAGCACGATAGTTGTAACAGGTTGTTTTGAAGTGTTTTTAAAGCGTTGTGGGAGACGAAATTGAGTTTATATAAGTCTAGTTTATGATAAGCACATAACGTTTAACGTTGTTTTAAAATCGGTCGAACTTTCATGTTTTTTTAGACTTTTGAGGACAGGTAAACTAATGGATTTCAAGTTTGGGAAAAATATGAGGAATTTGCTTCGGTCAATGTCTGATGTGTTTGTGTAAAATTCGAGGATAGGTCAACCCAAGTGATCAACGAAAATTAATGTAAGGCGAAAAATAATGAACGTGAAATCAGTGCGTTATATCGCATGACAGACTGTCAAACATAAAGAAAAGTCTCAAAGGAGTGTAGGTGTTTGTGACGAATCTCATGGGTTTACTTGCGGCTGATACACGAACACTGTTATTCGTAGCTGATGTGACCGTCTAATAACACGAATTAACATTGATTCTCCCAGTTTTGATGATATCATTATTTGTGTTGTGTTGGTTAGTGGATTGTACTTTATACAGACAGTTCTTACGTGATACTCGCGGATTTTCATAAATACAATGAGCAAAATAATCGTTGCAAAAGTAAGCGTACATTTTGCAGAAATATGTCCCGAACCTGAATGTAGCATAGTTAATTACACTCATTTTTTTATTGCCGTTATTTATCGGTCAATTAATAACCCTTTTTTCAGATGCGTGACTTGTTAAAACTATGTAAATTTCTTCGAAGCATAACTCCAAATCGAAGTTTATTTATCAATAATCAATAATATCTTAAACATTATTTCTAAATTAGACATAATGACATATGACTATAAATGCCAATGTTAATAAGGTTTTTTCTTCTGCAGTTTATTTCGGTGTTTTATTTATCTCTTTTTCATAACACGAATGTATAATATAGCACTTAGGTCAACAGAAACGTTATCATACTGATCATTTTTTCCTAGAAGAATTATAACTACTAACCACCAATTAGGTTGTGAAGCCAATATAACGTGGAAACAGCGATTTTTAGTGAATCACATATGAATTATATGATGCTAGACCAACATTTCAGATTTGGTTGGACATGGTGTTCCAGATTATATTCTGAACAAAAAGCTAATAAAAGAAATGATTCCACCATCAACAGTATTTATTTGAAAACTGTAATTCAAACATCTTAAAGTTAAACCATCAATTGGGAATATGTTGAGACTGGGTTTGAGAAAAATATACTTTTGGGCATATTTAATATGATCCGATAACGGCTACAAATCAGCCAGAAAGCCATGCAATTTTTGTCACGGAAAAAAATGGCATTCTTTGCCCAGACGCTCATACGGCATAATGCTTTTATCTCCGTTCACTATTGAACAAGCATTTGTGTCGCATTGGACCACTTATGCCTATGATAATACATAGGGCCATTAACTCAGATGATATCACAGAGCCTTCACTCCAGACCGACATGGAACGAGGAGAATGCATTTAAGATCAATAGTTAATAGAGATCATCATCGATTCTCTGTCACACCACTTCCAATCCGGTCTGTTAGTGACGCACTGTTGTATGACAAATGATCACCTTTTCTTAATGGTAAGTCTCAGCAAAAGAGGAACGATGTTGTTCACATTTTCTGCATTTTTGAAAATGCAGTTAGTCATAGGCTTTTGGTTTAGCAATCTATAATACTTACCAGCAGGCCTGTATTTTTTCCAGTAACAATATAACAATACATAATATCAGTTGTTGTTGTTTTCTCGCATGGTATGCGTAAGGTATCCTTTTGCCGCTGTTGCCACTAAACATTAATTAAAAAAACGTTTAACCTACATTGATTCGTTGAAAATATAACAAAATCGGCTCACCACATTTATAATATGATCTTTAGTTTTAAAACAATTGTTTATTCTTGAACATGTGATTCAGGTAAATAACCATTAATTTTAGTCTCGTAATATTACAATTAAGTTAAGTATACACGTTATATATATCTGCTAGTAGCTTGCTAATCGTGCATAAATTCCAGAATATTTTTATGTTTTCATGAACAACAACTTATGCAATGTGATACTTTACTTAAAATATGTACATTGCACAGTGCAAACGAACTAAAGCCCTAAATAATACGTTTTTTTATAAACAGCATAAGACTTTGATCTACGTAATTTTGATTTATGGCTATGGGTGGGGGAATCGTAAAACTGGTTTTTGAAACAGGAAAGCCAATGAAAAAAATTCAAAGGAAAGTTATAATTTGTTGCCCTAACATGGTAGTTTTTTTCGTCTGCAATATGTTAAAGGTCGGCCAGATATTCAGATATTCGTTTGCAATAACCGGGCAAAATGTACACATTTTTGCGGAAACAAGTTAAGATACCAACATCAAGAGTCTCTGTATTTTTTTTTGTAATTACATGCGTATATATACGTTTAATGAGGAATATAGAAATATGGCAACACATTTTAAAAAACACGAAATCACCAATACATAATGTGAGTTAGACGTGAAAAAATCCAAAAGGTCGCATAAGAATATTTAATTTAATATTTGTTTTATTTGTTTTAGTAAATGAAGTATTTTTAAAGCGACTAGTCTTGCAATATAAAATAAAAAAGATAATGTTAATAATAAACTGGATATTGTGTGCATTGTAAGTAATAGGAAATAATTTTATTGACTGGTTTCCAACTTCACGCTTAAGTGACCTCCCCTATTTCACGATAAGACATTGCTAATCGTATCAGCGTAGCCACACATTGAGCGACACTTTGTTCAAATAGTTCATTCAGTCGTGATAACAATTGTTGCCGATTGTGATAAATAAATGACTTTTTTACATCAAATAAATGTGGAGGTATCTACTCTGATGTGGTTTAAACTTATGTCAGTGTTTAATAATACAACTCAACGAGTGGGCGTACTGGTCTCGTTGGTAATTTGAAACGTGCGTTTCTCGATCTATAAACGTCGGGGTATTACCGAAAGGAATGTGTAATCAATTGTGAAAGTATTTAACCAATAGATCTAGTGCGATTTGAAAATACTTGAATTGATCGTACGTATTAAACGGACCTGTTCACGTTTTGGTAAATTGACAAAATTGAAAAATATAGTTTCAGATCTGCACATTGTCGATATGATATTTGCGATGAAACAGTAATACTGAACATTTACCATGCTCTAAAATATCCATTATATGCATGTTTTGACGATTTTAAAGGGACTGTAAACCACGAATGACGAACAAATAAAAGTTCTAAAATACCGTACTTTTTCACAATTATTAGTTTATATTGATTAAAATATCACGACTAGTATATAACATTACTTGAAAAAAGTTTATTTTTTATTTTTACTTTATTTTTTTTTTATTTTTTTACTGGGTATGTATACCAGATAACTACCAGTTAACTATAAATAACGCAAGAAGATTGATCATCATCGTCACGTTGTAAACCCAGAAATGCAAATTGTGCATGCGTAGTGAATTGTGTATATTTTATATATCAAAATGATCAATCTACTTGCGTTATTTATAGTGTGTATATCGTTATGTCACCTATTTTCGCGATGTACTTTCGATTTCACATCGCGAAATTGTATTACCAAATATACTGAAAATATGAACCTTTTTCAAGTAATGTAATATACCAGCCGTGATCTTGTAATCAATATAAAATAATAATTGTAAAAAAATACGGTATTTCAGAACTTTTTGTTTCGTCATTCGTGGTTTACAGTCCCTTTAAAACCTGAAAATTATAAAGCATTACAAACGTAAAACGATTGAATAGTTTGGAGAGTTCTGTTGTTATCGTTATATTTTGTGACATTACAAGGATTGCTTGACTTTTACTCCAAGGGTCATTGGTTCAAGTCCCGGTGTGGATTACTTTTTTTCTTTCTATACTTTTTCTTCTTGTGTTATACTGAAGCTATTTAGTTCCAATTTTTACATTTATCAATTTAACGCATTTAATGACACACTTCAAAATATGCCAAAATTTGTGAAGAGGTCCCTTTAAATCGCCCTTATGTTTACATATCAAGCGCTGCATTTGCTGTACCGTGTTATTTGTCTTTTTTCTAAAATAAGTTTGCTTTTTATCTGGATTTGAAATCGGAGCATGCATTTGATATTTAATGTGTTTATTTTGCTTAATTTATGCTTCAAATATTATAAAAGCACAATTATATAATTAAGTGTATATACTAAACGTACNTAATCACAGCTATGTTTTCTCTGTATGTACAGCTATGTGCTCTCTGTACTTATGTACTTACAGCTATGTGCTCTATTTACTCACAGCTATGTGCTCTATTTACTCACAGCTATGTGCTCTATTTACTCACAGCTTTGTGCTCTATGTACTCACGGCTATGTCCCAGCGCACGAATCCCAGTTTGCGAGTGATGGCGAGCAGGTAGAGGATGTACCAGACGAGGCTGGTGATGAAGCAGGAGCTTGCCACGAACTCGTAGAATGCGTAGGCAGATGAGTACAGAAACGCACAGTTCTCGTCCTTTGGCACCGACACGCATATCAAGCCGAGGAGTGAAAGCCCCTGTCAGCAATCATGTGCGTAAAGCGTAGTCCCAGATAAGCCTGTGCAGTCCGCACAGGCAAATCGGTGATGACACTTTCCGCTTTTATGGAAACTTTTCGTTAAAAGAACGTCTCTCATCTTAACAAAAATCGAGTCTATGCGGAAGTATCGTCCCTGGGACGACGCTGTAAGCACATTCATTAAGCTCCGTTTTCCCAAAACGAGGCTCATATAGACCATAGCAAAGACATGTTACAACGAAAATACTTTGCCTACTAAAACAATATACATTACAACTACGAACAAACATTGCTTTTCGACCAATGTATATTTAAACAACGACATTTGGTTGTTGATTTGATCAAGGTACTTTCAAACAACGAACAATGCATTAAAATAACGAAAACACATTTCTGAATCAAAAACTGTTCTATTAAACATACCTAGTTAATTCGAACAAAGATAATACGTTCCTGATTCAGCACATTTAAAAATGAAATGTAATGCTGATGTCACCAATGTGAATTCAAAAAACCAAAATATGTTGCTGATTCGAAGTGCGTTCACACAGCAAAAGTACCTGGCTGAGTCGACCAGTGTACATTCAAACAACGAACTTAAGCTTAACAAATGACCGTTGTACATTCAAACAAATGAAAATACAAGTGCAAATTGCTTAATGCACTTACACCGGTACACATTCTCACAACGAATATGCATTGCTGATTTGACCAAGCTCATTCAAACAATGTAAATATAGATCTATTACTGAATCGAAAAATGTATTTAAAAATAATGGCAGTATAAGTCCCTTTTTAAAAATGTACATTCAAACCACGAAACACATTGCTGGTTCGACTTATGCACATTCAAACAGCGAAACCATGTTGCTGATTAAAAAAAAAAATGTATTCAAACAACAAAAATACAGTAAAATCAGAGCAATATACATAAAAGAAACACATGTGGCTGTTTTATAAGTAAATCTGTGTACATTCAAACAAAACTGCGTTGCTTATTAGACAAAGGAGCATTGAAACCACAAACACACGTTGCCATGGCCTCAAATGTGTACGTACTATTTCTGCAGCCATGACGACACCGAACAAGTTACCTAGGCAATGTGTCGTGTTCTGAGAAAACTGGGCATAATGCATGTGCGTCAAGTATCGTCCCAGATTAGCCTGTGCAATCCGCACAGGCTAATAAGGGACGACACTTTCCGCCTTAACTGGATTTTCGCAAAGAAGAGACATCATTTAAACGAAAAATTCCATAAAAGCGGAAATTGTGGTCCCTGATAAGCCTGTGCGGACTGCACAAGCTAATCTGGGATGACACTTTACGCACATGCATTTTGTCCAGTTTTCTCAGAACACGACACAAATATGTACGTACCAGTTCTGCAGCCATGAAGATACCGAACAAACTCTTCACATAGGTCATATCGACGTAGATGAACCTCCAGATCTGCTTCATTTCGTGGCCCTCCCCTGTGGCGGACCCTACGGCGTCACCGGCCGTCGACGTGACGACGGAAGTCGCCATCCCTGAGCCCGGGATGTCGGCTGCTGACATCATATTTGAGATGAAAGGAGTAGTCTAGCTTATGGGTGCAGATACAAATGAGTGGAAAGTTTTCGCTCAACCTGGTAAACAACACAGACAACGTTATGATCCGTGTTAGAAAATAATGAAACTTAAAGTGGCGGAATTATTCAAAATTATTATCAAGATTTAAAAATAAAATAAAAAAAAAAGATAAATGTATAACCGTTATACAAAACTCACTTTTTTTATTTTATTTCTTTTAGATGATTTATTTTTGTCATGTAAAGTAAACCTTCATAAAGAATTATAATGGTGTAAACAGTAAATGGAACTATGGGCATACTTAGGGAAACAAATGTTCACATCTATGAGTTTATACAAATAATAGATACAAATGTAATAAGTTGACTAAGGCTATTTGGAGCCGTTTTGGTAGATATGTGTGCCGGGCAGTTTAATGATGCCTGTTTTGACAAGTTATTAAGTGATGGCGAAATAACAGACAGACATACTTATTAAAACGATAAAAATAACCATTCGTGATAACTTCAATCGTTGGTGTACGTATGTATGTTATCGTTTGATATACCGGTACCTCTTAAGTGCATCGTTTATCATCATATATATATGTTCATTTATTTAAGCATGCGGTTTCTGTATGGAAATGTGTCAATGTGCTACCAACAAGTTATTGCTTTGTACAAGCTAATGTAAACAGATGGCAAACAACTTATTTGAGCCTCGCTCTGTGAAAAGGAGGTTTAATTCATGTGCGGAAAGTGTCTTACCAGATTAGCCTGTGCAGTAACGAAAAATATCATAAGCGGAAAGTGTCATCCCTGATAAGCCTGTTCGGACTGCACAGGCTAATCTGGAACGACACTTTACGCACATGCATTTAACCTCTTTTTCATAGAGCGCAATCCATTAATAAGCAAAACGCGTGATCTAAACACGGAGATTGATTGACACAAGACGTGATTTTTTTTCTAAATTGAATGTTTTGTATTCATATTTTAACACATCTCAGTCGCGCTCTGGGAAAACAGGGTTTAAAGCATGTACGTAAAGTGTTTCCAATAGGCCTGTGTTATCCGCAATGGCTTACATGGGACGACACGGTTCGCTTTTATGATATTTTTCGTTTAAAGAAAGTCTATTCCAAACACTCACACACACAAAATCCAGTCTTAGCGGAAAGCGTCGTCCCTGATTAACCTTGGCGGATTGCACAGGCTAATCTGGGACGACACTTCACGCGCTTGTATTAAGCCCCGTTTTCCCAGAGCGCGGCTCATATCTTATTATGGATCTGTAAAAGAGCTATAATATATGTCTACTTACCCTATAATACAGACACTAATGTCATAAACTTAATAAATACATGGTATTGTCCGCTAAATATATACACATTACACATACAAACATTCACATACAGCCACAACGCGAGTTCCGCCCCCTAATTAGATATGTTATTAGTCAGTAACACGGTCTGGTAAAGCAGCTGATAGTGAATATACTTGATCTAACATAACATAGTACTTGATACTTTAAAGGGACCTTTTCACAGATTGTGTCATGTATCGAAGTTTGTCATTAAATGCTTGAAATGGATAAATAAAAACATCGGAACTAAATAGCTCCAGTGAACAAAAAAACAAAACAAAAATACAATTAAAGAAAGAAAACAAGTAATCCTCAATCGTTTCGCGTTTGTAACGCTTTATAATTCGCAGGTTTTTAAATCGTCAAAAGATGCATATAATGGATATTTTAGAGCATAGTAAATGTTCAGTATTACTGTTTCATTCCAAATATCATAGTTACAACGAAAATTTGCTAGTCTGAAACTATTATTTTCCATTTTATCGATTTACCAAAACGTGAAAAGGTCCCTTTAAAAAAAACGCAGCCATCGTTGAACAGGTACGCATGTGCATGACTATTATTTTGTCACCATCGAAGGAAAGAACATGTGGTGTCATGTTTGCACTAAATGAACAAGAGACTGCACGGAAAGGTCACTTCTAGGACTCCAGCAAAGTGCATGACATCTCGGACCCTAGAATGTTCGTACACATTAAAAAATAATACTCTTACCAAAACTAAATCGAGGTAACCCTATAATAACTTATATCTGAACCGTTAATAAACAATTACATACTGCATATGTTTTCATACGGAAAACCGTTAGGGCCATCGTGGTTACACATTAAAATTCAGAGGGCGACAATGCGAGAGTGCGAGAATTCGATGACGACAGTGCGACAATACGATGGCGACATTGCGATAATACGATGACGACAATGCGAGAGTGCGAGAATACGATTACGACAGTGCGACAACGCGATAGTACGATGGCGACAATGCGATAGTCATATCTTACTGTCGCCATCGTATTGTCGCACTGTCGTCATCGTATTATCGCATTGTCATCATCGTACTATCGCACTGTCGCCATCGTATTGTCGTACTGTCGTCCTCGTATTCTCGCACTCTCGCATTGTCGCCCTCTGGATTTTAATGTGTAACCACGATGGCACTAACGGTATTCCGTATTACGTTTCACGAGTATGATACTAGTGATTTATGGTACAATCGTCGTAAAGCTATTTGTCAGGCTAATTTAAAAAAACATTGTCATAACGAGGCGCCTACAGTTAGAAGCGTAAAATGAAATGCCATTTTTTGCACATTTCTAATACATGTACAAATAACTAATACGGTTGTGATATTGTTTTAAATAGTTGAATGTTTACATATTTGCGTAAAAAGTTTGTAATTAATAAGGTAAAATACTTCCATGGAGTGAAATCGGTCCGTATCGGGACGCCTTCGGAAGCCTAAACCCTTGGGTCTATACCGCCGAAGGTGTGCATTTAATAAATAATATGCAAATATTGTTTCTTGCTACGCAAATAAGTATCAACAAGGCTTGGCACCATAGGATGACATATGTCCCCTTTTTCCACATTTGTCTAAACCTAAACGCAAAGTGTTTTTCCACATTTTTCAAAACCTAAACGCAAAGTGTGACGGAATTTGAAAAGGACAGACAGACGGACGGACAGTGCGATCACTATATGCCCACCTTCGGGGGCATAAAAAGTAATACGGATAGCATTTTGAGGTTTAGCGAGAGTGTTTTCAAATTTCTTTATAGAAAATATAAAACATGATTTTCTATGTAATATTATATACTGGAAATCGTTGACATAATCGCGGATTTGTAATGTATTCTGAGTAAATCGCAACCGCTGTTTGAAAATAAATTAACCGACACATACGGTTTATCATTGCTGAGTTTATTGAACATTCCTATTAAAAGGAAAGCAAAAAGTAACGCGAGCAAAACAGGATCTCTATGATCGACTTGTGCACCGTTTACTGAAGATAAGTATTTATATTTATATAACTTATTTATTTTCAGTACGTGGATAAATTGCACGCATTCGATTAATGAGTAATATTAGTTAAAATATAATTGAACCGCGCTATGTGAAAAGGGAATAAATGCATGTGCGAAAAGTGTCGTCCCAGATTAGCCTGTGTAGTCCGCACAGGCTTATCAGGGACGACAATTTCTGCTTTTATTGTATTTTTCCTTTAAATGAAGACTGTTCTTGACGAAAATACAGTTAAGGCGTCAAGTGTCGTCCCTGATTAGCCTGTGCGGACTGCACAGGCTAATCTGCGACGACACTGTACGCACACGCATTAAACCCACTTTTCACAGAGCGAGACTCATATTTTTTAAGATTTCAGCTTGAGTGTAAATACCGCTTTAAATCTGACCGAGACAACAATGCGACTCGAGATATGATTTCGTGGTACGGTTTCAATGACATGGCTGTGGCTATCACCGCAAGTAAGATAGCACCGTACCGCCGATGAACAATCATCCATAAGTATAGACCCCGTAATCTTCATTATTATTTCGTTAGGGATTGTTATGCTAAAACATGTGTATCATTTGTTGTTTTTATCTGTAATTCCTCTCAAGATTTTCGTCATGGTTTCGTTTTAAATCCGCTAAAAATTAACGTAATAATGCGTTGAATAAGGACGTTAAACACGCGCAAATAACTAAAAAAAAGAGTTATGTCGCTTTCTCTAAACTAACTCTATTACTATTATGTGGTCAAATTGAATCCAAAAGGGCCATAGGCAGTAGATTGGAACAACAGGCCCGTATTCACCAACCCATTCTTAGACTTAAGAATAAAGAACACACTAACCGAAGAAAAGTGCTTCAGGGATTGCATATATAGGGGTTACCAGGAGTTCATATGTCATAACCAACATGTTCTAAATAAAGAATGATGTAATTAGAGGTGGCTAATTCCAAGTCAGACTAAAAGTTAAAGCAATTCTTGAATATTAAAATTTAAAGAATATTCTTTATACTTAGTCTTAAGTCTAAGAATTGTTTGGTGAATACGGGCCCTGATTTTAATGTCACTGGAAAAATCTTGAGAACACTGCATGGGTGAAGATCAAACCCAGGACTTCATGGTAACAAGTCAAACACTGTATCTTTTACACCATTGCGACCTTTTAAGTAATTGTTAAGCCATTTGAATAAAGCATTGAGATCAAATTAAAGTCTGTGTCCTTTATATGCATTAAATTCCTAATACTTATTCTTTGTTGTAGTTTTTGTTTTTACAGTTACAGTAAGTAAATTTTACAGAATTTCTATTTTATATATTTTTACCAGTAAGCAAAAAATCTTGTTTTTGTAGAAAGAAAGTTTTACAGACTTAGCAAAGGTGCGTGTAGTGGGAGGTAAAGGGGTGAAGGTTGTTTGTCGTTCCTTCGCGTACGCGGCAACGAATTCGCCGGACCAGATGGGGCGATGGCGGGAACGGAGGTCATGTGATTTTTACATGTACGTGAACAAATTCTTGTTTACAATATAACAGGTGGTGCTTGTTTGTAAAGTTTGAACGTATGCCAATTAACTGCATGGAAATAATTTGATGCCACACATTTCATATATACATTTTTATAAACTGTATGCGTTTCGTTAAATGAACAGAATTCAAATTTACAAATGTAGAAATACCAGAGTACAGACAATGGAAAGTTAACACATAGGTGAACACAATAATAAAATTTGAACAGTAATTGCTAATAACGCGTCCTATGATATCGGCCCGAGCCCGTATTCACCAACCCATTCTTAGACTAAACCCATTTATGCCTAGTGGACTCTCCCATCCTTCTAAATTGGATCAATTTATTTCCAAAATTAGGGATGTCTAGTTTATTTATTTCTTTATTTAGAATATTTCTTGCAGTAATTCCTTTAAGCAAACAGCGCAGAATCTGATGAGACGCCGCATCATGCGGCGTCTCATCTGGGTCTACGCTGTTTGCCAAGGCCTTTTTTTCTAGACTCTAGGCATAGATGGGTTAATATCCTAAATATAATGTTCTACATGAAAAATGATGTACATTGAGGCAGTTAATGCCAAGTTTGACTCAAAATTAAAGCAATTCTTGAATATTCCAATTTAAAGAATATTCTTTATTCTTAGACTAAAGAGTAAGAATTGTTTGGTGCATACGGACCCGATGTTGGCGTATGATGGCTGTACCTAAAGCGTAAGCTTATGTATATTTTCATATCGACGTGATGTCGGGTCGAGAAATATGAATATCGGAAAAATTGCGTTGAAATGACGGCATTATGCAGGTGTTGATGTCGGGCCGACATTGCGCCGTGTTGCAGGTCCAATCTCGGGCCGATATGTAAATCTAACTGTTTGCTGGGCGTCTTATTACTATTTTGATCCATCGTCCGCTGCTTCCGCAGAAGTAGACTGTGTCGAAGACTGCTCTCGGCGCTCCAGAAAGTGACGTACACAGAAGAACTCGTGACCGGCAAACACAATCATGCATAAGAACCCGAAAACCTGAAGACAACCAAGCATAGACATAGTTTAGATAGCACAAAGTCGAATATTTCATAAGGCATAATGAACATTAATGCGAAACCTTCCCCTACAAGTGAAACCTGCAACATATTTTTTTCTTATATTTATTTGCCAATACGTGTAGAAATAAATGGAAATGTTTCGATGGGTAGCATGGACATTTTGCTTCTTTGGTCTATGTGAGCTATTGCATATAACTTGATTTTGCTTGCGCAGATTTGGTTTAATTCAGAAATGTACTGATAATTTACTTGTTTTGTTTAATTTAATTGGTTGTTTTGTTATGTATGTGACATAAGAAAATCACGCGATAAATACTATTTCTTTTCCTGATACATTCAAACACCACACGAGCATGTAGAGGTTTCTTTAAATGAAAATTGAACATTTTCCACAAACAATGTTTGTTTTTTTCACAGATGTAAAAAAATGCCTACCAAATACATGTATTGGGTTCTATTTTAGCCTAGCTCTGTGAAAAGGGTCTGCACAGTCTAATCAGGAACTGCCGTTTCCGCCTTAACTGGATTTTCGTCAAGAAGAGTCTTCCTTTAAACGAAAAATACGATAAAAGCGGAAAGTGTTGTCCCTGATTAGCCTGTGCGGACTTCACTTTACGCACATGCATAAAAAACCCTTTTCACAGAGCGAGGCTCATTTGTTTTTGTTAAAGGTTTTGCGTAGGACCTTTTTTCGGAGATCAGATGGTCGAAATCAATATTTGTGTGAACTCCCGAAACTCTTCAGCCCCTCAAAGGGGTTTCAAATTACTTTGCTTATGTATTCAATGTCTTCAACTTGTTTTAATAGGAGCATAAGTTGCACTAAAGACGTCATAGTTGCAACTCTGCACATCATTGTGACAACATGATTTCGAACTCACAGCTGCCGCATTGTAGCCGCCCTGTCCACACGCTTTGGCTGCTACCACACTGGATGCGATAAGGAAGAACAGAATGAAGAAACCATTGGTTGCTATTTCCTGAAATGAAACACAAGTTGCGTGAAACAGGGCACACACGAATGGCAAATTTAAGGGGAAAAACGTGTTCAGGCATACAGAAAATATTGTTTAACGCTACATGCCCACCATACTGTAAGGTATGTAGATACTATATTTTTTTGATAAATAGTTAGCTCGAGCAAGGCGTCACAGGATTCAAATAGGATATTTCAAATAGTAGTACGTCTTTTGAGAAACAAGTGCAATCCGTGTTAGAAATACAGTTGGATCTGATACCCTATCAGATTAAATAACTATTTAAAAAGCATATTCGAATGTCATTTCGGCACTGGTGAAATGAAGGCTGATAAACTAACAGTCTTTTTTATGGACGAAACGCGAGCAGTCACAAGCAGTAATGGATCTCTGTACTCACAAGCAGGAATAGGTCTATGTGCTCACAAGCAGTAATGAGTCTCTGTTCTCACGGGCAAAATGGGTCTATGTACTCACAAGCAGGCACAAGTATCTGTACTCACAAGAAGGATTGGGTCTAAGTACCCACAAGCAGGAATGAGTCTCTGTACTCACAAGCATGAATGAGTCTCTGTTCTCACAAGCAGGAATAAGTCTCTGTACTCACAAGCAGGAATGGGTCTCTGAACTCACAAGCAGAAATGGGGCACTGTAATGATATGCAGGAATGGATCTCTGTATAAATAAGCAGGAATGGGTCCCTGTTCTCAAAAGCAGGAATGGATATCTGGATTAATAAGAAGAAATAGGTCTCTGTTTTAATAGGCAGGAAAGGGTCTCTTTACTCACAAGCAGGAATAGGTCTTTGTGCTCACAAGCAGTAATGAGTCTCTGTACTCACAAGCAGGCACAAGTATTTGTACTCATAAGAATTAAATGGTATAAGTACTCACAAGCAGGAATGAGTCGCTGTACTCACAAGCAGGAATGAGTCTCTGTTCTCACAAGCAGGAATGAGTCTCTGTTCTCACAAACAGGAATGGGTATCTGTACTCACAAGCAGAAATGGGTCTCTGTACGCACAAGCAGTAATGAGTCTCTGTACTCACAGTCAAAAATGGGTCTATGTACTCACAAGAAGGAATGGGTCTCTGTACTCACAAGCAGAAATTGGTCTCTGTACTTACAAGCAGAAATGGGTCTCTGTACTCACAAGCAAGAATGAGTCTCTGTACTCACAAACAGGAATGGGTCTATGTACTCACAAGCAGTAATGAGTCTATGTAGTCACAAACAGGAATGGGTCTATGTACTCACAAGCAGTAATGAGTCTCTGTACTCACAAGCAGGAATGAGTCTCTGTACTCACAAACAGAAATGGGTCTATGTACTCACAAGCAGGAATGGGTCTCTGTACTCACAAGCAGAAATGGGTCTTTGTACTCACAAGCAAGAATAGTTCTCTGTTCTCACAAGTAGGAATGGGTCTCTGTATCCACAAGCAGCAATGTGCCTCTGTACTCACAAGCAGGAATGGGTCTCTGTATTCACAAGCAGGAATGGGTATCTGTACTCACAAGCAGGAATGGGTCTCTGTACTCACAAGCAGGAATGGGTATCTGTACTCACAAGCAGGAATGGGTCTCTGTACGCACAAGCAGGAATGGGTCTCTGTGCTCACAAGCAGGAATGGGTCTCTTGACTCACAAGCAGGAATGGGTCTCTGTAATCACTAGCAGGAATGGGTCTCTGTACTCACAAGCAGGAATGGGTCTATGTACGCACAAGCAGGAATGTGTCTCTGTACTCACAAGCACGAATGGGTATCTGTACTCACTAGCAGGAATGGGTCTCTGTACTCACAAGCAGGAATAGGTCTCTGTACCCAAAAGCAGTAATGTGCCTCTGTACTCACAAGCAGGAATGGGTCTCTGTATTCACAAGCAGGAATGGGTCTCTGCACTCACATGCAGAAATAGGTATCTGTACTCACAAACAGTATTATTTCTCTGTACGCACAAGCAGGAATGGGTCACTGTACTCACTAGCATGTATGGGTCTCTGTTCTCACAAGCAGGAATGGTTCTCTGTACTCACTAGCAGGAATGAGTCTCTGTACTCACAAGCAGGAATGGGTCTCTGTATTAACACGCAGGAATGGGTCTCTGTACTCGCAAGCAGGAATGGGTCTCTGTACTTACAAGAAGTAATGGGACTCTGTACTCACAAGCAGGAATTGTCTCTGTTCTCACAAGCAGGAATGGGTTTTGTACTCATAAGCAGGAATGGGTCTCTGTACTAACAAGCAGGAATGGGTCTCTGTTTTTACAACCAGGAATGGGTCTCTGTATTCACAAGCAGGAATAGCTCTCTGTACTCACAAGCAGGAATGGGTCTCTGTACTCACTAACATAAATGGTTCTCTGTACTCACAAGCATGAATGGGTCTCTGTACTCACAAGTAGAAATGGGTCTTTGTACTCACAAGCAGGAATGGGTCTCTGTATTAACACGCAGGAATGGGTCTCTGTACTAACAAGCAGGAATGGGTCTCTGTACTCACAAGCAAGAATAGGTCTCTGACTCTCTGTACTCACAAGCAGGAATGGGTCTCTGTACTCATAAGCAGGAATGTGTATCTGTTGTATCTGTACTCACAAGAAGGAATGGGTCTCTGTATTAACAAGCAGGAATGGGTCTCTGAACTCAAATGCAGGAATGGGTCTCTGTACTCACAATCAGGGATGGGTCTCTATAGTCACAATCAGGAATGAGTCTCTGTACTCATAAGCAGGAATGGGTCTCTGTACTTACTAACAGGAATGGGTCCCTGTACTCACTAGCAGGCACATTTATCTGCACTCATAAGAAGGAATGGGTCTCTGTACTCACAAGCAGGAATGGGTCTCCGTACTCACTAGCAGGAACAAGTATCTGTGCTCACAAGCAGGAATGGGTCTCTGTTCTTACAAGAAGGAATGGGTCTCTGTACTCACTGCATGACATCCGAAAAACATATGTACAACGATTTTTTTTCATAATCCCAAGTTTTATACTCAAATTGTGCATTATGTTGTCAGGTGTAAATGAACAGACAATAAAACAAACTGCTTCTTAGATCGTTAACGCACTTGAAACGCGAACATTAATTCTTGAGCTTTGATATAACTTAGTTATGTGGGTTTCCACAAGACTTAGCTCTGTTTTAAATAATTGTAAAAGTGTACTTATGTTTAAAATGTAGTTTCCTACCGACAAAGTCCTATATTTTGTTTCGATAGGGCCTACTAATCGGTATACCATGTATGTCAATTTATTGTAGCCCTACCCATATAACCTAAATTCCGCTAAGCAATTTTAAGAATACTATACGAAAGTTTCTATGATTTGTGTAGGCTATATGCAGGGGCTATAACGTTGTTTATGTACTTTATAACATGTGTATGTTTCTATGTATGATTTATATAATTATATATGTGTGTATATGTGTGCATTTGTGTATGTATGTATGTATATATACATATAATATACATATGTATGTATATGTATATGTTGGTGTATGCATGTATATATATACAATATACTTCTTCACTCTACTACATGCAAATGTTGTACACTATTTTAGCATGCTATTGTTAAGCATCGTTTACCACTCGATTATATGCTTACATGTTATGCCAACCAATTGTGCACACACCATTGTTTTGCATGGATTGTAATATATATGTGTCAGGGGCCGGAGGCCTATATCACAAATAAACAAACTTGAAACTTGAAACAGGAATGGGTCTCTGTACTCACAAGCAGGATGGGTCGCTGTACGCACAAGCCGGAATGGGTCTCTTACTCACAAGAAGACATGGGTCTCTGTACTCAAAAGCAGGAATGGGTCTCTGTACTCACAAGAAGGAATGGTTCTCTGTACTCACAAGAAGGAATGGGTCTCTGTACTCACAGCTATGTGATATATGTACTCACAGCTATGTGATATATGTACTCACAGCTATGTGATATATATCTTCTCACAACTATGTGATATATGTACTCACAACTATGTGATATATGTACTCACAGCTATGTGATATATGTACTCACAGCTATGTGATATATGTACTCACAGCTATGTGATATATGTACTCACAACTATGTGATATATGTACTCACAACTATGTGATATATGTACTCACAGCTATATGATATATGTACTCACAGCTATTTGATATATGTACTCACAGCTATGTGATCTCTGCACTCACAGCTATGTGATATATGTACTCACAGCTATGTGATATATGTTCTCACAGCTATGTGATATTTGTACTCACAGCTAAGTGATATATGAACTCACAGCTATTTGATATATGTACTCACAACTATGTGATCTCTGCACTTACAGCTATGTGATATATGTACTCACAGCTATGTGATATATGTTCTCACAGCTATGCTATATATGTACTCACAGCTATGTGATATATGTTCTCACAGCTATGTGATATATGTTCTCACATCTATGTGATATATGTTCTCACAGCTATGTGATATTTGTACTCACAGCTATGTGATATTTGAACTCACAACTTTGGGATCTCTGTACTCACAGCTATGTCCCAGCGTACGAATCCCAGCTTGCGAGTGAGGGCGATCAGGTAGAGGATGTACCAGATGAGGCTGATGATGAAGCAGGAGCTGGCCACGAACTCGTAGAATGAGTAGGCCGATGAGTAGAGATAAGCACATCCCTCGTTCTTCGGCACCGACACGCATATCAAGCCGAAGAGTGAAAGCACCTGTAACCAAACGCATGCACGAGTACGTGTGTTTAAAGAACATAGCAACGACATGAAACGTGCAAACGAAATGCATATCAAACCGCCGTGATAAGACCGAAACACTGATGAAAACGGCAACAAATTCAACAAAACAAACAAAAACAAACAAACAAAGCTGAACGCGTATCTTATGTGTAACCATAAAATGCATTGCATATTCAAGCAGTAGAACAAATGGAATAATTACAAATTAAGCAAATGAATAAACCAATATAATACTGTTTTTTTTTAAATGTAACCTTGCTGAGTCTACCAATTCAAACTTAGCATTAATTCCTTATTTTCCCAATCCAATGGATGCACCCTCGACTATTTATGCCAACTTATTAATGGCGACTCTTACAAAATACATGTACCACTATTGCTTATTTGAAAAATGAATATTTTAAAAACAACAACACAACATTGCTGATTTGACCTTTATAATAGGTTTACCTCAATTTTGGACATTCAAATAAAACAATTCGATGCTTATTTGAACAATAAACAATCAAACAACGACACAACGTCGCTTAATTGACCAGTGTACGTTCGAAGAGTGAACATAGGTTGCTGTAGACTGTTTACAGCCCTGCTTTATCATTTTTTTAGAGATAACTCTCTCCTACTTCTTGTACTGTACTTATACTATACAGAGTTACGTTTTCTTATCTGCTTAATATGCAGGACTGTTAAACCCTGCAGAGAGGTGGGCAGAGTCCTGGGAAGATAGTAAACTTATATGGCCACCTTCTGAGCCAGAATGCTGCTGCAGTGATTTTTCTCGGCCATCTAATGTTTATATAATTACGGAGTGTTTATGGGCCTTGGTTTGCACAGTATTTAGAACAATATGGAACATTCTTTAGTTATGATCTGTTTGCGGGAAAAAAAGACTTAAGGATTTAAAATATTTTTTATGTTTGAGGATTTTAAGAAAAAACGTGAACTATCTTTAATGGTCATTGGGCAATATGTTTTATTGATATGTCTTAAAGCTGAAATTTCACCGATGATGTAAATATAAAATAAATCATGTAATATATGACTATGAAGTAAAATCATAATATGACAGAATCTACACCTCAAATATCCATATTCGTGTACTTGAATTTCTAACAGTCCAGTCTAATATCTTCCTAACTTTATTTAAGAAATAATTTGTGTACGTTATAGTTTGTTGTCGAATAACCCACGGCCGGAAGTTAAGATGCGTAGGGATTAAATCACGAGTGCGAAGCACGAGTGATTTGAAACCACGCATCTAAACTTCCGGCCGTGGGTTATTCGACAACAAACTATCAGAACGTACACGAATTATTTTGATTCTAACACTGTTGTTACTAAAGATTTATACAATGTATCTTATTTTTAGCATAGTTGCATGACAACTATGCTTATGTTAGAGCTACATTTCGAAAACCGACATGGAACGGTTGACCATTATGAAGCTTTACCTGATCAAAAATCAGACGAAATATCTATTTAATATAGTATATGGTAATTCTTACAATTTTTTATTAAGAAACGTTTTTCTAACGTTTTCTTCCAAGAATATTGCTGACACCGTTTTTAGTGAATTTTTCTAAGACCGTTTTACGTGAAAAAACCTTCTAAGAAACTAAAACAAATTTCGTTCGTAAAACAATTCTGTTCTTGTTGATAGTGACCTCACACCTACTTTCTATTTCCTTTGTTTACTGTTCTGGGAGAGGTCAAATGTTTACATAACTGAATTCATTAGGCCCTGGTTTAAGGATATGTAAAATTTCATTGGTTAATTATAAATAGAAATTTACATATTCTCAACAGGAAGTGGGGCATAAAGCACTTTCATTCTTTGAAAATGTGTAAAAAATGGCGGAGTACGATGAATGTTTTCTGATTTATGACATGGATTCTGACCTGCCTTTCTATGGATTTGATGAAGTAGAGTTTGAAAGTAATAGAGATGTGTTAATTGAAATTAAAATGATTTACTTTGAGCCAGAAATTAACGTTACGAGTAGAGCTAACGGTTTAAATGTGGCATCGAATTTAATGGATTCGCGCGAATTCTGGACGAGTGTTGTGTCTGTAAAATATTAAATGGAAAGCTGTAAATGTATCAAGTCGGAAAAGAAAACGGATGGTTGCATAATGGTATGCATGAAATAATGTAATTCTACGTATTTATTTTCATAGTTATGTCATTTTGTAACCATTCACATTCGTCACGATTTGGAATTCCCGTTTCTAAAAATAGAACATTTTGGTAGCATGAACCAACAAGGGAGGCGACTCGTGATGTCACAAATCGTTAACATTTACTTCAGCAGCAACTTCCCTGTATCTTGCAACTAGGCTTACAATGCCATCGGCGCTCTCGTTCAAATATGTGAGCTATGACCAGGCAGATGTTATCTAATTGGTATAATTGGCAGTGGCTGATAAGCCACGGTCAAACTGTTAGTTTGTGGTAATAATGAGAGAAGTATGATCCCCTGCTGGGGGCTGACTATATCGGATTACATCCTTCTAGAAATGCCCTCGCAAGGTTTAACAGACTGATAATTCAGCATGAAGAGAATAGGAGCTTTGATATTGTATTGTAATACATCTCAGGATGTAATTGTAAAAATTAGAAAAGAAAAACAAATATTATCAGTCTGTTGACAGACTAAGGTTGCTGATTCAACTACTGTACATGCAAATAACGAAACTTAATTGCCGATATGACCAATGCACATTTAAACAATCGAAATACATTGCTTATTTGACCACTGTACACTCAAACAACGAAAATACGCTTCTGATTAAAACAATGTACAATAAAACTACAAACTACAATTGCTGGTTTGAATAAAGTGCATTCAAACAACGAAATTTGGTTGCTAATTTGATCAAGATACCTTCGATCAACGTCGATGCATTTAAATAAAGAACAAAGCACGGTACCAATAACTGAATCAAACAGTGTACTTTAAATAATGGAAGTATATTGCTTATTTGAGAAATATGCATTCAAACAACGAAATAAACTTCTAGTTACGACTGATGCACATTCAAACAGCGAAAACATGTTGCTGATTTGACCAATGTACATTTAAAGGGACTGTAAACCACGAATGACGAAAAAGAAAAGTTCTAAAATACCGTATTTTTTACAATTATTAGTTTATAATGATTAAAATATCACGACTGGTATATTACATTACTTGAAAAAGTTCATATTTTCAGTATGTTCGGTAACAAAATTTCGCGATGTGAAATCGAAAGTATATCGCGAAAATAGGTGACATAACGATATACACACTATTAATAACGCAAGTAGATTGATCATTTTATATATATATAAAATATACAATTCACTACGCATGCACAATTTGAACTCCTGGGTTTACCACGTGACGATAATGATCAATCTACTTGCGTTATGTATAGTTAACTGGTAGTTACCTGGTATGCATACCCATTAAAAAAAAATAAAAAAAAATAATATATAGTAGTGTTATATACCAGTCGTGATATTTTAATCAATATAAACTAATAATTGTAAAACAATACGGTATTTTAGAACTTTTCTTTTTTCGTCATTCGTGGTTTACAGTCCCTTTAAACGAGAAAAAATACATTTTGTGTTTCAACCAATGTTCTTTAAAAAACGAACGCATATTGCTGGTTAATGTGGAGTCAATCTATGTACATTCAAACAAAAATAAGTTGCTTATTCGACCGTGGAACATTGAAACCACAAACACACGTTGCCGAGGCCTTAAATGTGTACGCACCATTTCTGCAGCCATGAAGATACCGAACAAACTCTTCACATAGGTCATGTCGAAGTAGATGAACCTCCAGATCTGCTTCATTTCGTGACCCTCCCCTGTGGCGGACCCTACGGCGTCACCTGCCGTCGACGTGACGACGGACGTCGCCATTCCTGAGCCCGGGATGTCGGCTGCTGACATCATTTTTAAGATTAAAGGAGGAGTCTAGCTATGGCTGCAGATACAAATGAGCGAAAAGTGTGCGCCAACCTGGAAAACAACAAAAATAACGAACGATCCATTCAAGGGAAATGTTTCAACATTTCTATTAAGATTTAAAAAAAAATATAAATGTATAACCGTTATACAATACTCATTTTTTTATTTAATTTTTGTAAGATGATTAATTATAGTTTTGTAGGGTAAAGCAGACGTTCATAAATACTTCTAGTGGCAGGACAAGTAGAAGAAACTATGCTCTTATTTGAGGATACGAATGTTCACCTCCATGGGTTTATGCAAATAATAGGAACAAATGTTTGAGGTTGACTAAGGCTGTTTGGAGACGTTTTCATTGATGTTTGCCATGCAGTTTAATGATAAATGTTTTTTTTTAGGTGCATACGAAATAATGAGCGTTCTACAGACAGACATTATTATTGAAATGATACAAATAACCATTCATGATAACTCCATAGTTGGTGTACGTTTATATCTTATCATTTGATATACCGGTACCTCTTAAGTGCATCGTTTATGAGTATATGTACATGTATTTAAGAATGTGGGTTCTGTATGAGAAATATTTTAACGTGCTACCAACAAGTTATTACTTTGTTCAAGGTACTGTACAAGAAATAACAAACAGCTTATTTATAAGCGATGCTAGTGACCCAATTAACGGAGTTTCATTGACACAAAGACGTGATTTTGTTTCTAAATTCAATGTATTTTATTAATATTAAATACATTTGAGCCGCGTTCTTGGAAAACCTGCTTTTAAAGCGTACGTCAAGTGTTGATCCAGATAAGCCTGTGCAGTCCGTCAAGGCTACTCATGGACTTCACTGTCTGCTTTTATGGTATTGTTCGTTCAACGCAAGTCTATTCCGAACAACAATCCAGTCTAAGCGGAAAGCGCCGTCCCTGATTAGCCTTGGCGGACTGCACAGGCTTATCTGGGACGACACTTAACGCGCATGCAATAAGTCCCATTTTCCCAGAGCGATGCTCATATATGTATATGTCAAAAATCTATGAAAATATGTATGCTTACCCTGCTATAAAGACACTACTGTTTTTAACTACACAAATACATGGTAATGTCCAATCAATATATACGCATTACACATCCAAACATTCATATACAGCCACAATGCGAGTTCCGCCCCCTAATTAGATATGTTATTAGTCAGTAACACGGTCTCGTAAAGCATCTGATTGCAAATATACTTGGTTTTTCATAGCATAGTACTTGAAACATTAAAGGGACCTGTTCACGTTTTGGTAAAGTGACAAATTTGAAAATAAGACTGAACATTCACTATGCTCTAAAATACCCATTAAAAGCATCTTTTGACGTTTTAAAACCCTTAATATTATAAAGCGTTACAAACGGGAAACGCATGTACTTGACTATTATTTGGTCCCCATCGAAGGATGTGATGTCATGTTTGCACTAAATGAACAAGAGAATGTACGGAAAGGTAATTTCTAGGACTCCAGTAATTTTAAAGCGACATTTCGGACCCTAAAATGTTCATACACTAAAACATATTCTGACCAAAACTTAATCGAGATAACCCTATCATAACTAATATCTGAACCTTTAATAAACAATAACAAACTGCCATATGTTTTCACCGGTATAACACTAGTGATTTACGGTAAAATCTTATCCATCTATCAGGCTAATTAAAAAAAAACGTCATATAGAGGCGCCTACAGTTAGAAGCGTAAAATGAATGTCATCTTGTTGTAAATTTCAAATACACGTACATGTAGAAAAACTGTGTTGTTATATTGTATTAAATAATCGTATGTTTTAACATTTGCGTTAACGGTTTGTAATAAATAAGTTTAAACACTGCCATGGTAAGACATCGGTCCCTTAGGTCTATACCGCCGTAGGTGTGCCAATACGGGATGGTACATTATATCGGTTTAATAAAAAAAAAATGCAAATATTGTTTCTTGCTACTCAAATGAGTATCAAAAAGTAATACGGATATCATTTTGAAGTTTAGCGAGAGCAGAGACGTAGATAACGTAGATTATAGACGTCTCTGGCGAGGGTGTTTTCACAATTCTTTATAGAAAATCTGAAACATGATTATCGATGTGATATAACATCTACTGGAAAAGGTTGACATTATCGCGGATTTGTAATGTATTCTGAGTAAAACGCAACCGCTGTTTCAAAATAAATTAACAGACACATACGTTTTATCATTGCTGAGTTTATTGAACATATCTATTAAAAGGAAAGCAAAAAGTAATGCGAGCAAAACAGGAACTCTATGATCGACTTGTGCACCGTTTACTGAAGATTAGTGATTTATATTTATATAACTTATTTATTTTCAGTACGTGGATAAATTACATGCATTCGATTAATGAGTAACACTAGTCAAAAATATAATTGAACCGCGCTATGTGAAAAGGGAGTAAAATGCATGTGCGTAAAGTATCGTACCAGATTAGCCTGTGCAGTCCGAACAGGCTAATTAGGGACGACGCTTTCCGCTTTTATTGTATTTTTCCCTTAAATGAATATTGTTCTTGACGAAAATCCAGTTAAGGCGTCAAGTGTCGTCCCTGATTAGCCTGTGCGGACTGCACAGGCTAATCAGGGACGACACTTTGACGCAAACGCATTAAACCCCCTTTCACAGAGCGCGGCTCATATTCTTAAATCTGTCCACTTGAGTGTGTATACCGCTTTAAATCTGACCGAGACAACAATGCGATACGAGATATGATTTCGTGGTACGGTTTCAATGACATGGCTGTGGCTATCACCGCAAGTAAGATAGCACCGTACCGCCGATGAACAATCATCCATAAGTATAGACCCCGTAATCTACATTATTATGACTTTATTGTTATGCTTAAACATGTGTATCATTTGTTCTTTTTATCTGTAATTCCTCTCAAGGTTTTCTACGTAGTTTCGTTTTAAATCCACTAAATAGTAATGAAATAATGCTTGGCACAAGGACGTTTAACAAGCGCATATAACCAGAGACGTAGATAACATCTGAAATAACTATAAAAAAAAAACGTTATGTTACTTTCTCTCAACTTTATCAATATTATGTGGTTAAATTAAATCTTAAAGGGAAAAAGGCGGTAAATCCGTAAAAAATGATAATTATTTATGACCCTTGTTCTCATTATAAACTCTCAAATTCCTCCATTAATGTAAATTCACTTAAATAACGTCAATATTACTGAAGCTTAGCACCGGAAAATCCAAGTTGTAATAAATCAGAAAAGGTCGAACAAGAGAGACATTATTGCTAAATATTGCTCACACTAGAAAGATTACATCATACATACCGAATGCAACAAATCGATCAATTAATATTGGGCTGAACTGAACGGAGACAAGAATTTTATTGACATTTTTTCCGAGTGTCTTTTTCAAGATTGTCTGATGACCTCACTTGACTCAAATTCAGTAATTGGCCTCAATATTGTCAATTTAAACATTCTGACCAAGTTTCACAAAGATTGAGTCATACATAAGACTTCTAGGGTTGTAATAATGTTCCTCTAACATTTGAAGGTGTGACCTTGTTTCTGACGCCACTTGAACCAGATTAGAACTTGGCCTAGTTGTCAAGATAAAAATTCCCACAAAGTTTCATCAAGATTGGTCATACATTTGGTTCATAAAGTGGTAACTAGGGGTTTCCGCGATTTGATCCGGTGACAGATATTTTGGACATACACGTGACCCAGATTTTAAATTGGCCTAGATATTGTAAAGATAAATATTCAAACCGAAATTCATCAAGATTGAGTCATAAATATGCTGCCAGTGTAGCGTACCCAGACAAGTCTACGAATTTGCCCAGTTTGATCAAGAGCTATTCCGTCCCCCAATGAGACCGCAAGTGACTTTATAGTATAGGTTAGGTAGCTCCTGACCAGCCTGCAGCATTGGCATAAGACCCATTATCGCACGAAGTGGATCATATCAATTATGAGAATTATAATGAAATGGCTGTGTACAGTATTTGTATTGACAATCCCATTGGCTCATGTACAATCGCTTTAACCAAGAGTCAAGAGAATTGTTGCAACTGTAATTTGACCCACATCATGCGAAAATTCGGTTTATGCCATATGCGGGCAGGATAGCTCCAGACCTGCCTGCACAGTCGCGCAGTCCAGTCAGGAGCTACCCTGTTTGCTTATGAGACTGTGAAACCTTGCGAGACTTTATAGCGGACAGGGTAGCTCCTGACCAGACTGCGTGAATGCGCAAGCTGATCTGGCGCTACACTGGCCGCATACGGCATGAGACCCATTTTCGCAGGATGCAAGTCATTTTAAGGACATAAGCAAAACAAAGTTGCATAGGTTTATTTCACATGAAGCAAGATGTCTGTTAAACAGACCCAGACACATCATAAGCAACAAAGAACAAACTATTGAACAATTAACAAAATATAATTGTGTGTACATTAAACAGATTAATACACACAAAGTATTATTTTTCTTAAGAAATTTGTCACAAAAAACAACTTATTTTTTACAATAATATATAAAGAATATTATAATATGAAAATCATGCATCACATAAATTCTCACTTATCAATTGATTGAGTTACAGGAAAAATCATTTTTAATTAAAAAAATAATAGCATAAATACCTGGACCAAATGTTCAAATGTTGGTTAAATTAACAATGGTTAAAATTTGGAGACATATTTCTTTAACTTAATGGCATAAAATATCCCTTAGGCAAAATTCTGCAGAAAATGTTACTACTCTGTGCTTATTTTGGATACTGTTTGATTCACAGAACAATATAAAATCTATGTATGTAAGAAAATAAAATATTGTCATGATTAACCAATGGGCAACTTTCTTAACAACCGATTCCGTGGTGGCTATAGACAAGAAGATTAACAAGAGGGCCAAGATGGCCCTAGATCGCTCACCTGTGAAATGAGCTTGCCCAGCGGCATGATTTGAACAATCTTTGTCACATATCAAATATCAAAGCTGCGTGCTTTGTGGTTAAAGATAAACAAGGTTTTTCAAGCTTTGACCTGGTCGATGTTTTTCATGAAGATCAAACAAGAAATGTGGCCTCTAGAGTGTTTACAAGGTTTCTCTATAGCCAAATAAGGAAACTTCCCCGCCCGCTGGTGGCCATGTTTTTCAACGGACCGGAACCACTTTTGAACTCAACCAACATATCAGTAAGACAAACATTTTGACAAAGTTACATGAAGATTGGGCATGAAATGTGACTTCTACAGTGTTTACAAGGTTTTTCTTTTTTTTGACCTAGTGACCTAGTTTTTGACCCAGCATGACCCAGTTTCGAACTCGATCGAGGTATCATTGGGACAAATCTTCTGACCAAGTTTCATGAAGATCGGACAAGAAATGTGGCCTCTAGAGTGTTTACAAGGTTTCTCTATAGCCAAATAAGGAAAACTGCCCCGCCCACTGGCGGCCATGTTTTTCAACGGACCGGAACCACTTTTGAACTCAACCAACATATCATTAAGACAAACATTTTGACAAAGTTACATGAAGATTGGGCATGAAATGTGACTTCTACAGTGTTTACAAGGTTTTTCTTTTTTTTGACCTAGTGACCTAGTTTTTGACCCAGCATGACCCAGTTTCGAACTCGATCGAGGTATCATTGGGACAAATCTTCTGACCAAGTTTCATGAAGATCGGACAAGAAATGTGGCCTCTAGAGTGTTTACAAGGTTTCTCTATAGCCAAATAAGGAAAACTGCCCCGCCCACTGGCGGCCATGTTTTTCAACGGACCGGAACCACTTTTAAACTCAACCAACATATCATTAAGACAAACATTTTGACAAAGTTACATGAAGATTGGGCATGAAATGTGACTTCTACAGTGTTTACAAGGTTTTTCTTTTTTTTTACCTAGTGACCTAGTTTTTGACCCAGCATGACCCAGTTTTGAACTCGATCGAGGTATCATTGGGACAAATCTTCTGACCAAGTTTCATGAAGATTGGACAAGAAATGTGGCCTCTAGAGTGTTACAAGGTTTCTCTAAAGCCAAATAAGGAAAACTACCCCGCCCACAGGCGGCAATGTTTTTCAACGGACCGGAACCACTTTTGAACTCAACCAACATATCATTAAGACAAACATTTTTACAAAGTAACATGAAGATTGGGCATGAAATGTGACTTCTACAGTGTTTTCAAGGTTTTTCTTTTTTTTGACCTAGTGACCTAGTTTTTGACCCAGCATGACCCAGTTTCGAACTCGATCGAGATATCACTGGGACAAATCATCTGACAAAGTTTCATGAAGATCGGACAAGAAATGTGGCCTCTAGAGTGTTTACAAACCAAATGTGAACGGACGGACGGAAGTGTTACTTTGCTTGTTTTAATATAATGCATACTTTCAATTTTTGAATCTATAACTTTTTTTTTGAAAATTTTCATTTTGCCAAATTGTGAATAGGTCCCTTTAACTTTGCTGTTGCTACTTTGTTTTCGTCAGTTCTAAACACAACAAGAAATACAGAGAACACAAAAATTATTATAAATTATTGAATATCAAAGTTTTTATAGTAGACTAAATATGATATTATTATTAAATTCTAAATTTGCGTTACTTATACCGGTAACTGTAACATAACTGATACTAGTGCAATAACATAATGTTGTAAGTCCACATAAAAAATTATATGGTATTGACTAGTAGGTCATTTTCAACAAATGAACAGTTATATGATACATGGTATGAGGGTTTCTTTTTATGCCTGATTTGATAACTGAAAAATCTGATACATGTTGGTATACAAAATATTTATAAGTCCTTTAAATTCAGAATTATTATCAGTCTGATGTACCGAAAATTGGATGAATTGATGACAATGTTATGTATCAAATATGCCATGAAGCAGTTTTTTAGTCTACTGTTTTTGCATTGCATGTGCAGTGGAGAAAAAATGAGCTGCATTGTACGAAAATAGGTATTATGCCATATGCGACCACCATAGCTCCAGAAAAGCCTGGGCAATCGTGCAATCTGGTAAGGCGATACCCTGTCCACTAGAAAGTGAAGCAAGGCTTCATGGTCTCATTAAAGGACATAATGACGCCTCAATAGAGTATACCAATGCAGGGGCATATCTGAAGATACCCTTTTTTTAAATGTGTTACATAAATTTTTAGTTTAAAAGTTTACACATACATTTCTGTCCAATTTTTTTTTTAATAAAAAAATGTTGTATAGCAGAAACAAGTGTCACAAGAAAATAACTTTTAAAGGGTTTAATCAAAACAACAAAAATTTAGAATACCGGCACATGCCAATTTTTTGCATGAAATAAATCCTAAGAAACAACAACACACGAAGATGAAGAAATCAATAAATATAAATAAAATAGCACAAAAGAAGCCTAAAGATTGTTTGCGACTAACTGACGGCGCGATGCGATTTTCTGTACACGAACACCTGCAGGAAAATGGAGATGTCTATCATGACTTGTAGGGAGCCACAGATCCAGAACTGGGCCGGGGCTTCACGGATCACGAAGTACATCGTCTTGAAAACGTCCCCGCACGTCCACATGCCCACCATCTTCTTACTGAAATGAATGAAATGTGCATGAGTGTGGGGTCCTATGGTTTTGCATTTAGTTAAATTTAAACCTATTTATTTTAGCTCAATGGCATCGAAAGCCTAAGGCTTATTTGAAACGCTCTTGAGTCGAATTCCTGGGACTAGAACCAGTTCTTGGTGTCTATAGGGTAGATATTAAGAACGCTCCCACAGTAAATGGACACCATATCCACTATGCCACAGCGACCTTTAAATGTTTTATGTTTTTGCATTTGTGTATTTCTCTATGCAATCCTAAATTAAATAAAATACTTAAAAAGCTGGATCAAAACTTTCTTTATCCGAAGCTTTTAGCCTACAAACATTTTACTCATTTTGGCTGTTTTTATGGAGTTCTATGAAGAACAAGTTACAGCCAAATTCATTGTGTCTTCGCCAAATTTGCTTATTTGAAGCCATAGGCTAATTTGGGTATTGACAAAGTGAGCACTGTTTGATTTTTCATGATGAAATTCAATGATACATATCAACCACAGATTAAAATGGGTAAATAAGAAACCATGTTTCTGATTTAGCAATTTTCAAGCAGACACAACTCTTTCACACTCAGCTCTCAATTCAAAAATTCAATTTAATATTAATTTGCAGGTAAAAGTGATGGGCCTTGGTCAGTGACCTGACACAATAACCCCAAACAAATGTGTGTAGTTCCAGCTGTATATCTGTACACTCCAATACAACATATACTACAGGATCCAAGCAAGGGATCCCCGAATTAATAGAGCGCTTAACCCTTTCCCACTCAGATACATATTTTGACTATTTCTTGTCCCTTAGAAAATCATATTCAATTAAAGACCTTTCTTGCTTGTTTCAAGTTTTGAAGTCTTCATTTCCAAGCCTAAGACACTGATGAGCAGCAAACAAAATAACACCTGAACAGACTGCGAGTTACTCGCAGGCTGTTCTGGTTTTTTATGCTGTTTGCATTTACTTTGCTTCTGATTGGGAAAGGGTTAAATAAGTTTGGAGTGCAAATATTGAAATAACAGTGTAGTTATATCAAACCTCATTCCCTGAGTGGACTTATTCTTGAAGTTGCGATAGAACTGCGGGGCTCCCAACATGGCCTCTGCAAACACGGCAAGGAACCCTATGGTTTCTATGAACACCCAGTTGGAAATAAAGATGAACGTAAGGATGCTCATCAACGCTGAGAACACGACTGTGAACTGCACATAGCTGCCGAAATCTGACCATTGCCAGAAGTGATCCAAGTCAAAGTCTGAAACAACAGTAATAAAAATAGGTCAAAGTCTGAAACAAAAACCATAATNCGCACGACGGACGACGCACGACGGACAAAAGGTGATCACAATAGCTCACCATGAGCACGTTGTGCTCAGGTGAGCTAACAACACAATAATACTAGGTCAACGTCTGAAACAACATTAATACTAGGTCTTAGTCTGTAACAACAGTTATACTAGGTCAAAGTCTAAAACAACAGTAATACTAGGTCAAAATCTGAAACAACATTTATACTAGGTCAAAGTCTGAAACAACAGTAATACTAGGTCAAAGTCTGAAAAAACAGTAACACTAGGTTAAAGTCTGAAACAAAAGTAATACTAGGTCAAGGTCTGAAACAACAGTAACACTAGGTCAAAATCTGAAACAACAGTTATACTAGGTCAAAGTCTGAAACAACAGTCAAACTAGGTCAATGTCTGAAACAACAGTCATACTAGGTCAATGTCTGAAACAACAGTAATACTAGGTCAAAGTCTGAAATAACAGTTATACTAGGTCAAAGTCTGAAACATCAGTAATACTAGGCAATGATCTGAAACAACAGTTATAGTAGGTCAAAGTCAGAAACAACTGTAATACTAGGTCAAAGTCTGAAACAATATTAATACTAGGTCAAAGTCTGAAAGAACATTTAAACTAGGTCAAATACAGAAACAACAGTTATAATAGGTCAAAGTCTGAAACAACAGTAATACTAGGTCAAGGTCTGAAACAACAGTCATACTAGGTCAAAGTCTGAAACAACAGTAATACTAGGTCAAAGTCTGAAACAACAGTAATACTAGGTCAAAGTCTGAAACAACAGTAATACTAGGTCAAAGTCTGAAACAACAGTAATACTAGGTCAAAGTCTGAAACAACAGTAATACTAGGTCAAAGTCTGAAACAACAGTAATACTAGGTCAAAGTCTGAAACAACAGTAATACTAGGTCAAAGTCTGAAACAACAGTAATACTAGGTCAAAGTCTGAAACAACAGTAATACTAGGTCAAAGTCTGAAACAACAGTAATACTAGGTCAAAGTCTGAAACAACAGTTATACTAGGTCAAAGTCTGAAACAACAGTAATACTAGGTCAAAGTCTGAAACAACAGTAATACTAGGTCAAAGTCTGAAACAACAGTAATACTAGGTCAAAGTCTGAAACAACAGTAATACTAGGTCAAAGTCTGAAACAACAGTAATACTAGGTCAAAGTCTGAAACAACAGTAATACTAGGTCAAAGTCTGAAACAACAGTAATACTAGGTCAAAGTCTGAAACAACAGTAATACTAGGTCAAAGTCTGAAACAACAGTAATACTAGGTCAAAGTCTGAAACAACAGTAATACTAGGTCAAAGTCTGAAACAACAGTAATACTAGGTCAAAGTCTGAAACAACAGTAATACTAGGTCAAAGTCTGAAACAACAGTAATACTAGGTCAAAGTCTGAAACAACAGTAATACTAGGTCAAAGTCTGAAACAACAGTTATACTAGGTCAAAGTCTGAAACAACAGTAATACTAGGTCAAAGTCTGAAACAACAGTAATACTAGGTCAAAGTCTGAAACAACAGTAATACTAGGTCAAAGTCTGAAACAACAGTAATACTAGGTCAAAGTCTGAAACAACAGTAATACTAGGTCAAAGTCTGAAACAACAGTAATACTAGGTCAAAGTCTGAAACAACAGTAATACTAGGTCAAAGTCTGAAACAACAGTAATACTAGGTCAAAGTCTGAAACAACAGTAATACTAGGTCAAAGTCTGAAACAACAGTAATACTAGGTCAAAGTCTGAAACAACAGTAATACTAGGTCAAAGTCTGAAACAACAGTAATACTAGGTCAAAGTCTGAAACAACAGTAATACTAGGTCAAAGTCTGAAACAACAGTAATACTAGGTCAAAGTCTGAAACAACAGTAATACTAGGTCAAAGTCTGAAACAACAGTTATACTAGGTCAAAGTCTGAAACAACAGTAATACTAGGTCAAAGTCTGAAACAACAGTAATACTAGGTCAAAGTCTGAAACAACAGTAATACTAGGTCAAAGTCTGAAACAACAGTAATACTAGGTCAAAGTCTGAAACAACAGTAATACTAGGTCAAAGTCTGAAACAACAGTAATACTAGGTCAAAGTCTGAAACAACAGTAATACTAGGTCAAAGTCTGAAACAACAGTAATACTAGGTCAAAGTCTGAAACAACAGTAATACTAGGTCAAAGTCTGAAACAACAGTAATACTAGGTCAAAGTCTGAAACAACAGTAATACTAGGTCAAAGTCTGAAACAACAGTAATACTAGGTCAAAGTCTGAAACAACAGTAATACTAGGTCAAAGTCTGAAACAACAGTAATACTAGGTCAAAGTCTGAAACAACAGTAATACTAGGTCAAAGTCTGAAACAACAGT